>CM038794.1:156807263-157052356 GCA_021764765.1 Vicia sativa
TATTGGTAGACATGGTCCACCACACCCGCTTTGATCTTGCAGCATGTATCCTTTGACTTGACACGATTATGACTTAGGAAATAACAAAGATTTTCTCATTATTTTCTCCTTTCTTCAACGAGGCTATAAATACCTACTCTCTCATTTTATTTCTTTTCTCTTCACTTTGTTCAACCTTCTTACTTCAGAGAAAACCCAGAAATCCAAATTCACTATTCCTGTTCATCTTCTTCAACCTTCTTCAAAACTTCTTCAATGGAGAACACATATAACATAACTACTTCTCTAGCCATGTGGAAGATGAAGACAAGAAGAGATCCCTAATCTGCTGGAGATGCTTCCTTACTCCCCAATTTTTATCTTCTATGATTGTCGGCCAAAATCCAGGTTTGATTGCTTACCAGCCCAACTTGGTGGCTCGACAGTTTGGGTTCTGTCAACTTGTTCCCAAATCTCTGTTCAACTCTCATGAATGACTGGTCGACATCACCTCCGACCAACCTTGGGTAATTGTAAAAGAAGACATCGACAATCTCTAGGCATAAAGACCCATGCTTACTTTCACAACTTTTAAGCCACCATTCTACTAAACCAAGTAATTTGAGACTTGGTGGCAGTCATATTATGTTACTTTCATTGGAGATTCCAAAAAGAAAATAGATGAACTAACTGCAGCGTTTGATAATTTTCAGGGTAAGACGACCAAATGTAAGGCCACTAACATCAAGAAAATTGAAGCTTTTCATAATTATTTTAGGGTGGTGTTTCTATCAACTAACCTTCGTCGGACCATGGCCCGAGAGTTAAAGGAGAAAGTAACTGACATGATTCCACAACTTAAAATTCCTGGTTACACAGAAGACAATTATCTTTACGCACTTCATTTTGGAAACATTAAATTTCCTCCTTTATCGACTAGCCCGTTGGCCTTGGCTTTTTGCACACCTATCCCAGATTGGTGGTATAGCTCTTGGTCGAATGTGGAGAATGCTTATAAGAAAAATACCGACAGAGTGGTACCGACGAAGCACTGGTTGCACGACTACCCAAGTTTTCTGCATATTTTCCCTCAATATGTAAGAGAATTTACTGTGGTGCCAAACAGTAACAACTTCTAAAAAGTTTCATTTCATTGTTATTTCGACTTTTCCCTTTATTTGACTTTTCCATTTTTGTTTTTTTTTTCTATCCCTCTTCAGGTAGCGCCATCAAAGGCTTCTGCCAACAAGGTTGCTCCTTCGACAACAAAGGTTCGACCCTACTCCTTTACTAATTATCTTTTGTGATTTTGAACTTATAACTTAACAATGTTTTTTGCAGATTGTACCTGATCACACACCTTCCGATGACGAATTGATTTTACCCTTACTCAAGAAAACTGGTTCCCCTATAAGTGTATTTGCACATTTCTAATCATCTCGACTTTTTGACTTAAAACGTACCAATATTTTCTTTATCTGCCAGAGTAAAAAATGCTAAGCGGATTTGACTGCTTCCTCTAACACATCTAAAAGGTCAAAGAAAGACAAACAATACGTCTCTGAGAGGACTGAGGTATCTATTTTTTTGACTCAGGTTCTTCATATTCAACAATTACTTCGACTTATCTCTTTTCTGGTACGCAACCATCACCTGAGGTTCAGTCCCCTCAACATTCCCATAAATCCAAAAGCCACAAGAGGAAGAAAGATTCCTCCACTGGAGATGAAGTGGCCAAGAAGAAAAAGAAAAAGAAGGCACATGTGGCTCAAAATCTTGAAACAAATATCGACTCAAATGCTACTGATCAAGAAGAAGAAATGGGAAATATCGACGATCAACCTCTTGTCACAAGAAGGAGAGTGAACGTGATCTTGGCTGAAAATCTTGAAGCTAACCTAAATTTAGGCACTGATATTATAATGATAAATACAACCATTATCACTCCGACCCGTGCCCTAAGATTGATGAAGCTCACAATCAACTGGGGGATACTGTTGTTGCTTCTATCGAAAAGGATGAGCCTATAAATCTCAATCCGTCGCCACAGGTATTTGCTAAATTTCAACCTATTTATCTTCTTTATTTCCCAAATTTATCTCGCTAACACCTGTCTTGTTCTCTCATGGTTGAAGCTTCTGACCCACAACAAAGTGTGGCTGATTATACTCCATTATCGGAGGTTTCTTCTCCTCACCATCACAAAAATCTCGACGTAGCCGCTGGTGAGTTCATTTACCTGAATGTTCCAGCTACTCTTAGTGACTCTGATTAGGTCACTAGTCCTGCCAAACATAAGAGTTATAGCTCGACTAGCTCTGACTCTAGTCTTTAAGATTCCCTGCAGGATTCAGAGGTAGATAAAAATGCCACCACTTCAAACAAAACTGCTACAACTTCTCAAAATCCACCTCCACCTGAAGGCAATCCTCAAGTCTCTACTGAAGAAAAGAAGGTCGAATCACCCTCACCTTCAAAACAAAAGAAAACTTATTCGCCTAAGCTTTCATAGGAAAAGAAATTCGACTCTCCATCGCCTTCATCGAAATTGGGGATTACTGCTGATACCCTGGAAGCATTAGCAAGGTTGCGTAGCTTTGTGAGCGCTCGCCCTTTTTCCTCTGATTCTGACCACTTTAAAACGCATAATGACAAGCTAGGACCTGAGGCAACAAAGGTCAAGAAATTGGCAAATAAAATCCGAACCTACGCTCTGAGCCCTGAGTTGCCTACGATGCTTCATGATGATCCAGCTATTGGCTCAGAAATTTCAAACGCACTCACTCAACTGAAGGACCTTGAAATTTCTGATTCGGATAAGCTCATGATGGCAACATTTGAAAAATTCTTTACTCCTATTCTTGCAAATGTTGAACTCATGAAAGAGAATGAGCAATTGGTCTAGGCGAAGCAGGCCTTTGTGAAGGAGAATTTAGAAGTGGTGGTACAAGATCATAAGGAGATCAACGGGATAATGGCAATGATTGAGAAAAAATATCAAGAGCTAAGCCCTAACAAGAACAGAGCTGCTGAAATACGCAGTCGACTTGCTGATTTGAATAAAGAAATGTCTTTGTTAAATGAGGAACTAGAAACTATTTCTACGCAAGAGGAGAAAATTAACAAAGTTATAATTCCTTCTCAGACACAAGTGAATAAGATGACCAGGGATGTTATAGTTGTAAGCAAAGTAATCTCAACTGTTGAAACATAGATTATATCTCTTAAATCTAAAGCAGAAAGCTTTGAAGATCATGCTTCGCACCTCCAAGGAGAAATGCTATCTTTCCAGAATAAATTTAAGCATTTCTAATTTTTTGCAACCATTATCCTGTAATTTTGTTTTTGTAATATTTGAACAATGGATTCTTAGCCACTTTTAATATAATGTCTTTCTTCTTGCCTTACATCGATGCTCAATTTTATGGTTTCGATATCACTCTCTCTAGCTTATTTATTCGACATCTATCTATTCTGTCGAAATTTTAATTTCTTGAAGAATAGACTTATACTTCTTTAAGTACTTACCATCTAACTATTCAAGCTCATAGGCATTGTTGGAAAAACTTGTATCACCTTAAAAGGTCCTTACCAATTTGGAGACCATTTTCCCAAGATTCTATCATTTCTGTCCATAGGCAATATTACTTTCCAAGCCAAATCGTCGACAACGAACACCTTATCCTTTACTTTACTGTTATAGGCTCTAGAAATTCTTTCTTTCTGTCTTCTTAACGAATTAAGAGCTAACATCCTCTCTTCATTTGAATCGACAAGCTCGTCTGCCATCATGTTCCAATATTCATTAGATGGTATTTCATGCTGTCTTTGGATTCTTACTGATTGCATATATATCTCCACAGGAACCACAACATCATGTCCATATACTAGTCGAAATGAAGTAGTTCATGTTGCTTCCTTAGGAGAAGTTCTACATGCCCATAAGGCTTGATCTAGTGTTGTATGCCAATTTTTTGGCTTCTTTCTACATGCTTCTTGATTAGGCTAATGATCACTTTATTAGAAGCTTCAACTTGGCCATTTGCCTGAGCATAATGGGGAGTAGAAGTTACAAATTTAACTCCAACTTCTTATGTGAATTCTTGTATTTTCCGCCCTGTAAACACTGATCCTTGATCGGTTGTAATGGTTTCTAGAATTCCAAACCGACACATGATGTGATTTTGTATAAAATCAATAACAGCTTCTTGGTCGACATTCGTCAAGGCCACAACTGTTAAGGACCAAATTGTAGTTACATTGTACATGATTTTGTGGTCCTTAACAATGCCTTTTTATATAATTAGTATTATTTATTCTAGTATTTTGGTTTAAGTAGGTTTTTATTTAGTTTTTGTTCATAATATATTATTTAACTTATTTTACTTTTAATTGTAGAATTTTATTGACTAATTCTCCCAAGCTTGGATTCAAGGACACTTGAAGAGCTTTAGGGATGATTCTTTTTGAAGATATTTTTGGATGAAGGAAGCATGCTACAGGTCGCGCTCAGCGCGGTTGCAGCATGAGCGCGCTCAGCGCGCTTAACCGGGTTTAGCGCGGTCTGCGAAAATCAGAAAAAGGACAGACCCATGCTTTCACCTTTTGGCCACCAACCCATCACTTCCAGCTGACTTTTTGGCTTGTAAAAGGGGAAAACTACACTTCATCATAATTATCTTTCATCTTTGTAAAATTAGGGCAAGAAATTGTAAAGAAAAACAATAGCTTTTCTTCTTGATTTCTTGATGTTCATCATTTCTACCAACAATCTTGAGAGCAAAGCAACCATGGAAATGAGTGGCTAAGTTATTTTTGTGTCAAGATTAGAGGTAGTTGATCTATATAGTATGTATTTCTTTTAATCCATTTGTGTATGAACATGGTTGATGATTAATATAGTTGAATATCTTTGTTCTTCATCTTTATGCTTTGAGTCTTGCTTGGAAAAGAATACTTCAAAGTAGGCCTAGGATATTCATCCATTAATGAACAAATGCTAGGGATAGATTTGTGTGTTAGTGTTTACAAAATATTGAACTTAATGATTATCATGTCAATAGTTGTAGTGAGGAATCATGCAAAGATTAACATGATAACATTCACAATCTTGGTGGGAAATCTACAAGATTGAGAGGATATGTATTTATAGAAATCATCTACTATGTTCATCACTTGATTAATTGACTATGTATGAAACTAGATCAATGAAACTAATCTTGACATGCTTCCATAAATTACAAACAAACTCCAACTATCTTGAATCCAAACCATAACTCTCTTTTGAAAACATTGATTTAGTTAATTGTTTGGAAACTCATGGTACTAGTAGAGTAGATAACAAACCCTTTGGTTACATAATCTTAAAATACACTTTTCTATTGAAAGACTACAATATACACCAATCCCTGAGGAATCGATAATTAAAAATACTTGTTCGCGGATAATACCTACAACAAAATGGCGCTGTGATTACGCTTGATATTGCTAGTATAGCAATAGTTGTGTGTTTTAAGATATTTTTCTACTAATCTCTCTTTGTTTCTTTTGAGTGTCTAGACTTTTTTAGGAATTAGTTTATGCGGGGAAGTATTCTGGTCGACCAACTTCTTTTCGATCCCGAAATTGAAAGGACGGCTAGAAGACTTAATAGTAGTGCTAAAAGAAGAAAAAGACAAGCTAGGCAAAGGCAAGAAAGAGGAGAAAGAGGAGAAACATCTACTTCTTCAACACCACCCGTGTTAGGAGAAGTCATTACTATGGCGGAGAATCAACCACCACCACCACCACCACGGGGGCCATGTGTCAATAGCCCTCGTCACAACGCCCAATTTGCTCGACAAGAAAATGCAAGGGTCGCGGAGATGAAGACGGGCTTACTTCAACTTCTTTATGCAAGTCCATTTCATGGCCATGACCATGAAGATCCTTACACCCACCTTACTAAGTTCTATGAGATCGCGGAGCGCCGGGCCCGAAGACCAAGAAGAGCAATACTTTCAAAGGCTCTTCCCTCATTCTCTAGTGGGGAAGGCAAAAGATTGGTATCTAGACCAATTGTAAGAAACCATGACAAATTGGAATGTTTTGGAGGAAAAATTCCTTGAAAGATTTTTCCCTCAATCACGTTTCATGGAGGCAAAGACCGCAATCTCGATATTTTTACAAGGAGTAAACGAGCCTTTGAATCGGGCTTGGGAAAGGTACAAGTCTATGCTTAGGAAGTGTCCTAGCCATGGATTTGACGAGCTTACCCAAATTCATATTTTTCGAAATGGTCTGCAACCTCAACACAAATTATTGTTGGATGCCACGGCGGGAGGTTCTTTGATGGCAAAACACCATATGAAGCAATCCAAATAATTGAGAAGATGGGGAGGAATGATCATCAAACTCAACATGATCAAGGAGGTGTACAAGTGAAAACGGAGTTCTAGAAATTGGTTCGAGTCACGAAGCACTTGCAAAACAAATTGTTTGTAAACAAGTTGAAGAATTGACAAAACAAATGGCTAGACTCCCTCAACAAATCATGGAGTTACAAGGAACATCAAGTAAGCAATCTCACCAAATAGCTTGTTGTGAATT
Organism: Vicia sativa; assembly: GCA_021764765.1. Classification (NCBI taxonomy): domain Eukaryota; kingdom Viridiplantae; phylum Streptophyta; class Magnoliopsida; order Fabales; family Fabaceae; genus Vicia; species Vicia sativa. Next base: position 156,813,831 of record CM038794.1, read on the forward strand.
GTGTAAAGGAGATCATAAAAACCGGATTTTGTCCTCCGGAAAATGAGGAAGCTAACTATATGGCCAACCAAGGGCAAGGATACCAACAACGAGCTCCTTACCCTTATCAAAATCAAGGCCAAGGTTACCAAGAAAGGGGTAACCAAGGTTATCAAGGCGGGTGGAGACAAGACAACAACAATCAAGGAAGGCAAAATCCATATCAAACTCTAAATCAAAATCAAACTCAACCACAAAATTAACCTCAAAATCAAGTGAGATCTTCCAACATTCAAGACACTCTAGCTCAATTTATGCAAGCTTCTATGGCTAATCAAAAGAGCATGAAGGCATCTATCAAGAATTTGGAAACTCAAATGGGGCAACTAGCCAAGCAACTTTCCGAACAAAATGCTTCGACATCATTTTCCCCAACTACGCAAGCAAATCCTAAGGAGCATTGCAAAGCTATTACAACTAGAAGTGGTAGAGTTTGTGATGAGAAAAGGAAAGTGGTTGAAAGGAAAAAGAAAGTTGTGGAGAAGGATGAAGAAGTAGTAGTGGAGGAAGAGGTAGTTGAAAAAGATGATGAGGTTGTAGTTGAAAAAAATGATGATGTTGATGTGGAGGATGACTTAGTTGAAAATGAGGTGTTAGTTGAAAATGAAAAGGAGAATGATGTAGTTGAAAAGGAGAAAGTAGAGGAGAAGAAGAAGAAAATGAAAAAGGGAAAAGAGAAGGAGGTCACTTTTCCATTAAGAAGCTTACCATATCCTCACCTTCCTTCTAAAAAGGATGATGCAAAGCACTATGCTCGGTTTATGGATATTTTTAAGCAATTGCAAATTAATATTCCATTCACCGAGGCATTAGAGCAAATGACCAAATATGCAAAATTCATGAAGGATATATTGACAAAAAAGAAGCGGTACACGGATCAAGAAACCATAATGGTGGATGTGTCAGCGATAATTCAACGCACTATTCCAAAAAAAGAAAGTGATCTGGGGCGTGTAACTTTGCCCGTTACGATTGGGGATATCTATGTCGGCAAGGGATTAATTGATTTGGGATCAAGCATCAATTTGATTCCATTATCCATTGTAAAGAGGTTGGGGGAGATTGAATTAAAGTCTACAAAAATGACATTGCAATTGGCGGATAAGTCTATTACTCGCCCGCATGGTGTAGCTTTAGACTTGTTGGTAAAAGTGGACAATTTCTTTTTCCCGGTTGATTTTGTTGTGATAGATATGGAGGAAGACGTGGATGCACCTCTAATTCTTGGAAGACCATTCATGAAGACGGCTAGAATGATGATTGACATTGATGATGGCTTAATGAAAGTGAGAGTTCAAGATGAAGAGATTTGCTTTAATCTTTTTGAAGCAATGAAGCATCCCATTGACAAGAAAGATTGTTTCAAGATTTATGTTATTGAGGAAGCCACCCAAGAAGTGAATGATGATGATGATAGTCTAGAACTTGAGGAGTGTTTGGAAGGAATGGAGATTTCCAAGGAAATTCACCCATGGGAGGAAGAAGAGGAAATTTTGAAAAAGGATCCAAAAGATGAAGAGCCAAAACTTGAGTTGAAAGATTTACCATCTCATTTGAAGTATGTGTTTCTTGAGGAGGGAGGTAAAAAGCCCGTAATCATTAGTAATACATTGTCGGAGAAGGAGGAGGGAAGCTTAATTGAAGTTTTGAAATCTAACAAAAATGCAATTGGTTGGGTTTTAGCCGATTTAAAAGGCATAAGCCCGGCCTATTGTATGCATAACATCATGATGGAGGAGGAGTACAAGCCGGTAGCCCAACCTCAGAGGCGCTTGAATCCGTGATGAAGGAAGTAGTTCAAAAGAAGTAGTGAAGATGTTAGAAGTAGAATGATTTATCCGATTTCGGATAATACTTGGGTGAGCCCGGTGCATGTGGTTCCGAAGAAAGGAGGTTTGACGGTTGTGTCGAATTATAAGGATGAATTATTGCCCACAAGAAAAGTGACAGGATGGAGAATATGCATCGACTACCGAAGGCTCAACAAAGCAACGAGGAAGGATCACTTTCCTTTTCCACTCATGGACCAAATGTTAGAAAGGCTCATGACAACAATACTATTGCTTTTTGATGGTTATTCGGGTACAATCAAATATCGTTAATCCGAAGATAACGAAAACGGCTTTCACATGTCCTTTTGAATATTCACAGATAGGCGATGCTTTCGCTTGTGCAATGCGCCGACAACATTTCAAAGATGCATGCAAGCTATATTTGCCGATTTGATTGAGAAAACAATTGAAGTTTTTATGGATGACTTTTCCGCCTTTGGAGCCTCATTTGATTTATGCTTGAAAATTTGAACACCGCCTCAAGAGGCGTGGATACCAATTTGGTCTTGAATTGGGAAAATGCAATTTCATGGTGACCGAGGGATTGTCCTTGGCCACAAGATATCTTCAAGAGGAATTGAGGTCGACAAAGCAAAATTGATGTAATCGAGATGCTTCCCCACCTACCAATGTCAAAGGCATTGAGCTTTAGGACATGCGGATTCTATCAAGATTCATCAAAGACTTCTCAAAGATAGCTGTTTTGAGCAACTTTCTCAACAAAGATAAGTCTTTCTTGTTTGATAAAGATTGTTTATTGGCTTTTGAAAATTGAAGGAAAATTTGATAATGCACCCATAATCACCGCGCCTAATTGGAAACTTGATTTGAATTGATGTGACGCTAGTGATTATGCGGTGGAGCCGGTTATTAAATGAAGAACAAAATTTTCCATGCTATTCATTATGCGAGCAAAGTTTTGAACGATGCTCAAATTAATTACGCAACAACCGAAAAAGAGTTGCTCGCAATTGTATATGCATTGGAAAAGTTTCGTCCTTACCTTATTGGTTTAAAAGTTGTGGTTTTCACGGATCATTCCGCGATAAAATATCTGCTTACCAAACCGGACTCTAAACAAAGGTTAATCCGATGGATTCTTCTTTTACAAGAATTTGATTTAGAGGTTCGAGATAAAAAGGGTTCGGAGAATTTGGTAGCGGATCATTTGTCTCGCTTAGTGAACGTGAAAATTACGGACAAGGAAAAAGAAGTGAAGGAGGAGTTTCCGGATGAGAAGTTATTTGCAATCCAAGAGCGGTCGTGGTTTGCCGACATGGCAAATTACAAGGCCGCGGGATTAATGCCGGAGGATTTGACATGGAATGAGAAGTGGAAATTCTTAGCCAATGCTAAGAATTATGTGTGGGACGAACCTTACATTTTTAGGTTGAGTAGCGATGGGTTGCTAAGAAGGTGTGTGTGTAATGAGGAAGCCAAAACATTCTTTGGCATTGTCACAATTTGTGGGGACACTATAATGGATTGCGAACGCCACCAAAGTCCCAATCGGATTTTATTGGCCTTCGTTATTCAAAGATGCTTATGCTCACGCTAAGTCTTGTGATAAATGCCAAAAGTGGCGGTATAGGAAAAGAGATGAAATGCCTCCAACAACATGTTGGAAGTGGAGGTATTCGATTGTTGGGGATTGATTCTCGGTCCATTTCCATCGCCGCTTTCAAATGAATATATTCTTGTGGTTGTTGATTACGATCCAAGTGGGTGGAGGCTATTGCTTCACCTAAGCACGCCAAAACCGTTATCAAATTTTTAAAGAAAAACATTTTTTCTGTTTGTGTGCCTAGGTGCTCATTAGTGATGGCGGTCGCACTTTTGCAATACATTGTTACAAAAACTTTTGAAACAATATGGTGTAAAGCATAAGGTGACAACTCCCTATCACCCGCAAGCGAATGGTCAAGTCAAGTGTCAAAGAGAAATCAAAAGATTTTGGAAAACCGCTTGGGTTCTCGAAAAGATTGGTCACAAAATTGATGAAGCTTTATGGGCGATCGAATCGCCTATAAAGCTCCTATCTGACTAACCCGCTTCAAAGTTATTTATGGCAAAACTTGTCACCTTCCGGTAGAGATGGAGCACAAAGCATTATGGACCCTCCGATTCTTGAATTTCAATCCATCTTTGGCGGGTGAAAAGAGAAAAATACAACTCGTTCAATTGGATAAAATGCGAGAGGGAGCATACCATTCCAACCGGAGGTACAAGGCAAAAGTTAAAGTTTCTCATGATAAGAAGATAAAGCTCAAAGAATTTCGACCGGGGCAAAAGGTTCTCTTGTTTAATTCCCGGATGCGGCTTTTTCCGGGAAAACTCAAAACAAAGTGGTCCGGTCCGTTTCTAATCAAAGAAGTGAAAGAGTATGGTGCCATTGTCTTGCAAGATCTAGACGGGACGAAAGAATGGACTGTGAATGGGCAGCGGTTGAAACGGTATGTTGGCAGAGGGGTGAGCCGCGATATAGTCGAATCCTTCTTCGATGATCAGTGATCATCCTGAACCGTCGAGCTCTACCGATGTTAAACAAAGCGCTTGTTGGGAGGCACCCCAACATTGCCCAACATTGTAAGTATTCTTCACTGAACTCATTTTCACTTGTCCGAATTATCAAATTGCTGTTTTTTCTGAAAAATCAAAATTCTACAGATCGCGCTTAGCGCGCATTTTGGCCCATCTGGCAGAAACTTTCGCGCTTAGCGCGGTCTGGGAGAATTTTAAAAAAAAATATTTTTCCAAAAACCGGATTTTTGAGGCCCATTGGGTGGCCTGGTTCATTTTAAATAGGTTAGGGTTCAGTTTAAACCCTTTTTCACTATTTCCTCTCCAATTCTTCACTCTCCCCAAAATCCCAAAATCCTCAACCAAGAATCAACAAGTTTGTGCGAATTTCTTTGTTCAATCACCTTCCTAAGTATCTAAGTAAATGTTTCTATGTTGTTCTTCTTTCAATTTCGTTTAAATTCGCTGTTTAGGGTAGATTTTGAAAACCTAGGGTTAGGAATTTTTGAATTTTCTCGTAGGATTAGGTTGTTTAGATGGTAGAGATTGCTTAGAATAGTATTTTCGCTGCTAGTGGGTGTGTTTTTGTGGAGAAAATTCTGTTTTTAAAGAAGAATTTTTCTGGAAATTGCAGAGACGGTCAGCGCGCTTAGCGCGGTCTGCAGAATTTTGAAAATTCCTTCTGCTGTGTTTTTGTGTTTTCCGATTAGTCGTAATGCTTTGGTTGGTTGATTTGCACTGCTGTTTGCATGAATTTTCACTAATGGACACCTCGTCACTTTTCCGCTGATTTTGTGTTGATTTTCGATGGCACCTAAAAGACAAAGAGTTTCTTCGCGGGCCGGGTCATCCCGCCGCTTCCTTCGATGGAGATCGCTCGGGGCCCGCAGAAGCTAGATACAAAGAGCTCGAGGAGCGAATATTTGGACAGAGAATTATCCGCCCGGAGCATGGTCACTATGCAACGCCCGATGCTATTCTTTCTAATAACGGGTCGAGTGTTCTTTGTGAGCCATGCAAGGTAAATGTGGAGCTTGTGCGGAGTTCTACGCAAATGCACCGGCGGGCAAGACTTTCCTTTCACTGTGAGGGGAAAGTGGTCTTTCTCTCGCACCGCCATCATCACTATCCGGCATCAACCGGACAGCCCGAGGATCGCTGATCATTTACCACGACCACCGCTCGTGGTAATCGGATCATGCAATGCCGAGGAGGAAACTTTGTTTGTCCGGGCACTCCTATGAATTGAACCGGCCGGGCAACCTTTAAAATTCAACAGTCCATCAAGACTAGTGCCGAGGCCGATGTGTGTGGCTCAGATAACTGAGACCTCAAGCCACACATCTTCGATTCCCATGGAGACGGCCGCCGATTGCTTATTGTTCGAAAGGTGACGCCGAGGATGCGAACGTGAGTTCGGATCTTCCGCACGCAACGATTTAAATCTTTGATTTGTTTATAAAGATGCCATGAGCATCAAGCTTTATTATTTTCAACACAAGAAATATGATTTAATGATTATGAAAAAGGGAAAGTCAAATACCCTCAATTGATATTGGTATGCGTGAACGACTAGCGCAAACTAGACGTAACGCATCGGGGAGATTCGAGTAAGGGGATTGGTATATAAAGGAATAGATGGAGCACCCTAAATATATGTAGTTATCTACTTTATATATGAATATATTTGATATGTTTGTGTGTTTTAATTGCTATTTCTATGATTGGGAAAGTTTCTCCTTTGGATTTTAAGAAACAGAGATTATGTGGGATTCTAGTGTTTATTATTATTGTGCTCGCAAAGATCCGTGGATCTTTCCATACATATCCCTAGTGGGAATCGAGTATTTGTAGCTCGGATCTCTGTGGTTCTATGGTTTGTTTGGTCCGAGGGAGATAGAAATTTGCTCGGCAAGGATGAGACTCAGGCTCACGTATTCTCAAAAGGATGTCGAGAAAGTCGAGCAATCGTAGTTCCCACTTATGCTAGTGGAAAGCAACGGATGTTAGTAAGAGATGCATAAATGTCATCTTAATGAAAATGTATCTAATCTATTTCATCACATACATTTTGAAAAGTTCGATTGATTAAAATCTTTCGTCGTAAGTATTAGGTGTTTTGCTCGAGTGTACAAGCGTTACCACTTACATGTTTAAGAAAGATGTTTGAAAAAGATGATTGATTCTTTTAACTGTAAGTATTGGGTGCTTTGCTTGAGTGTACAAGTGTTACCACTTACTGTTAATAGACGTTTTTTGTTTGAAAAGAATTTAAAAAGAGTTTGAAAAGTTTTGATCAGATGTGATGTGATAGATAAGATACTCCTTCCATAGAGATGATAGATGTCTAAATCTCAAGGAGAAATTGATTGGATTAAAGGGATGCTTTTAAGAAGCCCGTGGGTCCTTGTATTGTTAGCCCAAGAGGAGGCATTCCGAGGGTCATCGAGGGTCCTTGTATGAAGCTCAAGAGGAAGCTATAGGGTATGGTGTTTTGGCTTGAAAGGATTTCACCGAGAAACCATCCTTTTCTCAATAAGAGTAATTTCACCGAAATTTTACTGGGAATTTGAAAGTGATTTCACCGGAAACCATCCTTTCGTGGTTCTATCTTAGCGGGTGATTCTTTGTATTGGAAGCCCAATAGAGGTCAAGAGATTTCCTGCCTCTTTCATTGTATGATGCCCAAGAGAAGGCTAAACTCAATGAGGAGTTCTTTTGAACGAAGCCCAAGAGGAGGCTAACTCAACAGGAGTGTTGTCTTATACTGAAGCCTAAGTGGAGGCTAACTCGTGGGAGAGTTTCTTTGTATAAAGCCCAAGAGAAGGCTGACCCATGCCGGGATAAGTTATCTTGTATGAAGCCCAAGCGGAGGCTAAACTCAAGGTGATGAGTTGTCTTGTATGAAGCCCAAGCGGAGGCTAAACTCGAAACCTATTGATTAGTCTAATTGTTATGTTATTTATTAGACATTTTGTATAAACAGTGTGTGTGTGTGTGATATGTATTCACGTGAGTTTATGAAGGAAATATAAACAATGCATGATGTTTATTTACGCAGCTTTATGAAATATAAACAAGTGTTTGTGAAACGAACGCTTAAAACGAGCGTAACTTGATTATTCACAAGTTTGAAATGTGTACAAGGAAATGAATATGTACACGAACGAGTTTTTATGTACGCATAAAGATGGATGTACATAGAGGGTTGGACTTACACCAAGGGTGGCCCATTGATTTGAAAGCGCTTCATAGGAATAATGCTCCTTTCAATACCAATGGCATTCATGTAAAATGTATGATGAAATGTAAATGATTGATCAAAGTTTATCAGAAAAGTATTTTTCAAAGAAAGAGTATCCATTATGTATGATAAAAGGTTTTGAAAAGAAGTATCCGTGTTATGTATGATAAAAGGTTTTGAAAAGAAGTATCCGTGTTATGTATGATGAAAATTTGTATGTGTTTGAAAGTTTTGATATGTACAAAGAAATATTATGTACATAAAATAATGTTTATGGGACTTACACGTGATGGAGGCCCATTGGTTAAAAGGAAATTTTGCTCAGAGAAACCTTCCTTTAGAACCAATGGATTGATAGACAAACAAATGAAAACAAACGAAAGAAATTTGTTTATGTTTGAATATTAACAATGATAATTTGAGTATGTACAAGTAAAACTAAATATGTACATAAAGGATTGGGACTTACACCATAAGGGAGGCCCATGATCGATCGAGAAATTCGAGAAAGAACGAATTTGTTTTATCGTTTTAAATCGGATTGATCATGATAAAAGATGCAAGTTTGATGAAATGTTTTGAAAATGATTTGAAAATGTTTTGAAATGTTAAGTTCATTTATGAGAAGTTTTGAAAAATCTAAGTCGAAAACTTGAAAAATCCACCTTTTAAGGAGGTTTGAAAAGTGTTCGTAACGCGCTTTGCTCGATTAAAATTTAATCGATGAAAGTTTTTTCCGAAAATTTTGCACTATCACAAAATAGAGGCATTTATTGACAAGTGTTTAAAAATCATCTCAAAATGAGAAGTTTTGATTGGTTAAAAATTGTTGAAGTTTGATAAAAAACATGAAAATATGACAAGTTTGTAAAAATTTGGTCTTCTGGTTTTGAACCCATGACCTGAAAGGGCACGTGGCGTAAAGAACTTAAAGGCAAGCATACAACCATGGGCCAAATGCGCTGGAGTGTTAGTGGACCATGACACTGTTAGAAAAGGATTGGAAATTTTAAATATTTGAAAATGAAGAATGATGAAGAACGCAGATCATGTTCTTCAGTTTGATTTCCGTAAATTCAAATCCTAGCTAGAATCTTCATTTCTTAACCAAATTAAGTGAAACAAACATCAATCTTGATCGGTTTTTCATCATGAACACAAAGGTGATTGTTAATTTCATTTATATTAAGCCCGTAACGCTTTGGTTTCAAGAACACTCATGAACCCTAATCGAGAAACTCAAATTAAATGATGAAGGTTTGATGATTCTTTGATTTTGTTGAGGGTTAATGATCGCTTTTAGTGCGAAAACAATTGGCCAAGAGCTTTTCAAAAGATGCAAGGAATATGGATATCACATCATATGGATACCTGGAAAAGTGAGAATCGAAGGAGCTCAAAACGTGTTTCCAAAATTGGTTTAAGGATTGCTACACCTTCATCGGCATGTATGGAAGCTTTGTGGATGGCCTGCTTGCTTTGAACTTGCTCCAATCTCTCTAACCAAGTCAACCTACAGTCAGCTTAAAACAAAACTCGAAATCGAGGTTAATGGTGTTACAGTTCAGGATTAATGGTTTGGATCATTCCTATGATGCATACTGATGATGTTTGAATGGTTAAAACATAGTTTGATCAAGCCTAGTTCCAAATTCGAATTCCATGGCAGTTTTGAAGAGTTTGAAAAATGAAAATGAAATTTTGGTTTTCAGTTTTGTTCATGTTGATTTTAAGCTTTGAATAAGTTTGATAGTGATTATGAAGCATGTATGACACCAAAGATCATTATGATTTTCATTGATTTTACAAATTGCAAGTTTTCTCAAAAATGGTTATGTTACTTGATTTTGAAGAAAGAAATGAGAAAGCATGACTTTGCAATTGCTTTGGTGTTTATTTGGACTTGAAATGGGAGCTATTTATAGGCAAGAGGTTCTGAAATTTTTAGGCAACAAGGACATGGCAATTGGTAACTCAAAGTTAACTTAAGGGGCAAGAAAGTCTTTTCAAAAGCAAAAGGAAGGTTCCTTTTTTACCATGTGCTAATTTTTACAAACTTGATCCAATCTTCAATCATCACTTCTCACTGATGTTTATTAGTTTGATGACTCAATTTGGCAAGGTGGCAAGGTTGAATTACTTCTTGGTGAAGAAAACTCAAAAATGACCTATAATTGAAGTTGTGATCTTCGAAAATCAAGTTTCATGGAGCCTTATGTTTCAATTTCAAAAGTATAGCTAGACTCCATGGATATGAGAGTTCTTGGACATTTTGGAAAGATCTTTCCACAAGCTACAACTTTCATGTTTTGAGTTTTTTCCAATTCAAATTGGAACTAGGTGAAAAAATGGCTTGAAGTTTGGAAAAAATGAGAAATTTCAACACTTAGAAAAATTTCTAAGTATGAAAACTTTTGACTTTTTGTTGACTTTTTCAAATTCTTTGATTTTTTATGATCATGATGGATCATTTGAAGTATTTTGATGATGGAAAAAGTTTTGTTTTGAAAAATTTGACCAAAAGTCAAAGTTTGACTTTTCTGTGCAGATGAAATTTCATCAGATGTTTCTGAAAACGACTGATGAATTCTATGAACCTCTGTGATGTTTTGAATCCAGAAATTAGGTCAAGATGTTGTATCTAAGATATAATGACCAATCTCTATCCAAAAAAAGTTATTTCTTGTTCAAAAAGTCAGAGAATTCTCATGCCCGATCAAAACCCTAATTGGTCGATCCTCGATTGATCTGTGAGAAAATTTTGATATCTGAGGATTGAAGGTTGATGATTTGATCAAGATAGATCAAATAAGATGAAAAAAATCTCAAACCCTAATTGGTTAGCTCTTGAATCAGATGAAAATCTGATGAAACCCTAATTTTGACCTGTGAGTGTTATACCCGATTAATGTTGTCTGAACTGTTAGTTGTGCAATGATGCAAATGTAAGGTGGTATATTAGGTCAAAAATTGGGGTATGACACTTATATGCTCGATGAGGAGCAAATTGATTTTGGTCGTCTTATTGCAAATGAGCTGAAGAGGATCGCTGTGAGTTATACCTCCAGGGGGAGCGTATAAAGTGTGCCCTCACTTATCCTGGGTTGATCATGGGCCTTCTGAAAAGGGCGAAGGTTGTCTTTCCGACTGTGGGGAAAGTTACTATTGATGGGGTCATTGATGATTCCTATTGTGATCGTTATTGCAGAGCCCTGGATGATAACTCGCGCCAGCCGTACTAATTGCGCCGACACTTCCTCGTGCCAATCCATCCAAGAATGGAACCCAGAATGCATCTCGCTCATCGAGAGCATTCTTGTTTATGCACGAGCATGGAGCACCTTGCTTTGCGATCGTAGCCGGGTGAACCACTTCACTGCGCAGCAGCTTTTAGTTTGGTTGCCCGGTCGGGCCAAATGTAGAGGAGGAGGGGGCGCGGTGATGATCGAGTGAGGATGCCGGAGAGGGAGTTCGTTCCGGCTCGACTGGGTCTCCGGAGATTCTATCCCGAGGCTTCAATCGATACCTTTTATTTTCTTGTTTTTATTTTACCTTCAAAGACTTTTTAGTTTTAGTTTTATTTTCGCATTTTAGTTTAAACTTCGATTTTGTTGGTCGCCATCCATTTTGGGGATAGGCTTGTAATTCAATTGATATTTTGTAGGCATGGAGCCTAAGCACTTTTTAGTTTTAAACGCCATTTTGGGGTGTCTTTTATTTTATTTTAGTTTGTTTTAGTTGTTTTATTTTATTTTATTTTGTTCTATTTTATTTTTCTTTTTAGATTATAGGTTATTTATTTTGAAATGTACTTCTTTTGGTTTGTCCGATTTTTCAACGGTTCTCCAAAGCAAGTAAGTGTGTTTCACCAAAGTGATGGTGATGATAAAATTCTCGACTCAATCCACAAATAAGGTACATATTTAACCGTTTTGTAGAATAATAACATGTCTATGAAATTTGTGCTTTATGCAAATATCTTGGCATGTACAAAAAATTTTGTGTTCACATTCGAATCATTAGGACTTAAACCACATAGGTGAGAAGCTTCCACTTTTTACCAAATAGAGAGTGTCTAATAGTTGTGTTAACTCGTTTGATTCATGCTTAATCTTTACTTGTTTGTGATAATTTGGAAACATAGAGATGATCAAGGCAATTTTTTGTGCATTATGAGAAAAACCACCAATTCTAAAAGGGATTCAACTAACCGTGAGTGAGTGAATCCTTGTGAACCCTTTTGAGCTTAAATAGTATTTGTAGGATGAATTTATCAAATCAACTAATTGTTAAGTAGGCCACTTAATAGTTGTTGATAATCTTTGAAAAATTCAATGATAATTCATTCTATAAATTTTTCTTGTTTGTGAATACCAACCTTTTTTGTTGATTAACCCTTGAAGAGCATGTCTTGAATAAAAAAGGATTGATATAAATGAAGTTGGGGAGGTGGATCAAAAAGAACATAGAATTGATGACACAATGATCCTAAAGAAAGAAAAAATAATAGAGAAAAGAAAAATACAAAAGAAGAAAATTTGTATATGAAAAGAAAACAAAAGAAAAGAAAAAAGAGGATCATTGTGTGAAAAAGGAAAGAGTTGTGAATAATAAGAATGAAGTGGGAATCAGTTTGTGAAATGCTCTTCATTTTCTTTTACCCAATTCGTTTCAATGGCTTTGTACTTAAATATCCCTTGTTTCTAACCTAAGCCAAGTTACAACCTTAAAAGTCCTTAGTGATCTTTATTTCCATTTTGTCATTTAACTTATTTCGATGAATGCTTGAATTGTTCTGGATGTGCATGACTATTAGTGAGAGTGTTTAGTCCTTTGTGAATACGCATTTTGTTCTTCATGAATTTTGAATAAATGATTAGGTGATTCAAGTGTGAACATGTCTTTTATTTTGTTACATGTGTTGATATATTGTGTTTAGAACTTAATTCATAGCCATGTTGTGTTTCGAAGAAGCGATCGATGTGTGCTTTTGCAGGGTATGTCGAGTTTGAACCATTATTCTTGTGTGAGTTGCATGCTTACATTTTGTTTCTTCTAGCTTTGTGAGATTATTGACTTTTGTTTGGGGACAAACAAAGAAGTAAGTTGGGGAGAGTTGTTAAGGACCAAATTGTAGTTACTTTGTACATGATTTTGTGGTCCTTAACAATGCCTTTTTATATAATTAGTATTATTTATTCTAGTATTTTGGTTTAAGTAGGTTTTTATTTAGTTTTTGTTCATAATATATTATTTAACTTATTTTACTTTTAATTGTAGGATTTTATTGACTAATTCTCCCAAGCTTGGATTCAAGGACACTTGAAGAGCTTTAGGGATGATTCTTTTTGAAGATATTTTGGATGAAGGAAGCATGCTACAGGTCGGGCTCAGCGCGGTTGCAGCATGAGCGCCAGGCTTAACCGCTTAGCGCCGCAAAAATCGAAAAAGGATGCACCCATGCTTTCACCTTTTGGCCACCAACCCATCACTTCCTGACTTTTGGCTTCAAAACGGAAAACTACACTTCATCATAATTATCTTTCATCTTTGTAAAATTAGGGCAAGAAATTGTAAAGAAAAACAATAGCTTTTCTTCTTGATTTCTTGATGTTCATCATTTCTACCAACAATCTTGAGAGCAAAGCAACCATGGAAATGAGTGGCTAAGTTCTTTTTGTGTCAAGATTAGAGGTAGTTGATCTATATAGTATGTATTTCTTTTAATCCATTTGTGTATGAACATGGTTGATGATTAATATAGTTGAATATCTTTGTTCTTCATCTTTATGCTTTGAGTCTTTCTTGGAAAAGAATACTTCAAAGTAGACCTAGGATATTCATCCACTAATGAACAAATGCTAGGGATAGATTTGTGTGTTAGTGTTTACAAAATATTGAAGTTAATGATTATCATGTCAATAGTTGTAGTGAGGAATCATGCAAAGATTAACATGATAACATTCACAATCTTGGTGGGAAATCTACAAGATTGAGAGGATATGTATTTATAGAAATCATCTACTATGTTCATCACTTGATTAATTGAATATGTATGAAACTAGATCAATGAAACAAATCTTGACATACTTCCATAAATTACAAACAAACTCCAACTCTCTTGAATCCAAACCATAACTCTCTTTTGAAAACATTGATTTAGTTAATTGTTTGGAAACTCATGGTACTAGTAGAGTAGATAACAAACCCTTTGGTTACATAATCTTAAAATACACTTTTCTATTGAAAGACTACAATATACATCAATCCCTGAGGAATCGATAATTAAAAATACTTGTTCGCGGATAATACCTACAACAACAACCTCGACCCATTCTGTGAAATAATCGATGCCGACTAAAATATACCTTTGTTGTTTTGAAGAATCTGGTTTTATTTCTCCAATCACATCTAAGGCTCATCATCTAAATGGCCAAGGTTTCACAATTTCATGTAATTCACTTGCAGGAATATGTTGTATGCCCGCATGCATTTGGAATTCTTGACAACCCTTAGCAAACTCAATGCAATCTTTCAACATTCAGGGCCAATAGACACCTGAGCGCCCTAAAAGCCATTTCATCTTGTGTCCATCTTGATGTGCACCACATGCTCCACTGTGCACACTCGACATCGCTACATATGCCTCACTTTCTCCAAGGCATTTAAGCAATAATCCTTCGGCTGTTTTCTTAAATAATTCGTTTTCTATCAAAACATAACTGTGGGCACGATATTTGATCTTACGTTCTGTCGAACCCGTGGGGGAACGCAAATAATCGACAAACGGTTTTTGCCAATCATCCTCTTGCCATTGTCCATTGTTAAAATTTGAAAATTATCTTCATCTAAAGCCCCCAACATTATAATTGACAAATATGAAGGAGATAACAAAGTTGCTCGAACTTTCTTTCTAACCTAAATAAACTCTTTGTTTTGATCTTTCTTGTATTCTGAAGCATCTTGTGCTAAATCATTAGCTTCTTGATTTTCTCGTTGAGGTATATGTTGAATATTCACTTGTTCGAACTGTTTGAGTAACCTAATAGTGATCACAAAGTACATGATTAAATTCTCTTTGACACACCTATGTTCTCTTGATACTTGCCGAATCATAAGTTCAGAGTCACCCATAATTTCGACATTCCTTTCCCTCAATTCTAGCAGCAGTTCAAGTTTTGTTATTAAAGACTCCTATTCTGCTTCATTGTTGGTACATATGCCATAGATTGCATACTTGAACTCTGCTGGAATTCCATTGGGAGAAATTATAATGGTCGACAAGGAAATCTGCCAGTACTTACCCTTTCATCGCATTCAAGGGCACATACGTCAAAGAATATTTCGTTAATGCTAAAGCCCATTTACCTATTCGACTATGTAAAACTGGTTTGGAAAACATGTGCTTAATAATATCTAAATGAGAAGACACATACACATCAATAGGCTTTATATATTGCTTCAGTTTAATACAAGAGAAATACAAACATAGGCATAGTTTTTCTATATCACTATACCTAGTTTCAGGATCATTTAGTATTCGACTAAGGTAATACACAGGTCTTTCGACACCATTTTCATCTTCTTAAACTAACATACTTCCTATAGTCGAATCTGATGCTGCGATATACAGCCTCATAGACCTATATCTAACAGGAGGTGCCAATATT
Organism: Vicia sativa; assembly: GCA_021764765.1. Taxonomy (NCBI): domain Eukaryota; kingdom Viridiplantae; phylum Streptophyta; class Magnoliopsida; order Fabales; family Fabaceae; genus Vicia; species Vicia sativa. The sequence goes on from CM038794.1 coordinate 156,829,136, forward strand.
GGAGGCTTCACTAAATATTCTTTGATTTTGTAGAAAGCTTCTTGATGCTCCTTTTGCCAGATGAAATCTTCATTCTTCAGTCAAAGCAGTGGTGAAAATACTTTTGTTTTTCCACTTAAGTTGGATATGAAACTCCTTAGGAAATTTATTTTTCCCAACAAAAACTGAAGTTCCTTTTTGGTTGACGAACGTTTGACGTTCATTATGGCTTTGGTCTTGCTTTGATTCACTCCTATACCCTTTTAATGCCTCCACACAAAAAGAAAATTTTAATGGATTCATTTTTAATCCATATTTCCTCATTCTCTCAAAATATTTTTGAAGATGTTGCAGATGAGTCGATTTACTGTTCGATTTTATTACAATATCGTCAAAATAAACCTGCATGAAATCTTCAATAAAGTGATGAAACATAGAATTCATCACCCTTAGATATGTTGCTCCGGCATTTTTCAAGCCGAATGGAATGACAACCCACTCATATGTTCCCAACGCTCCTAGGCAACGAAATGCCTTCTTTGGCACATCTTCATCTGCAATAAAAATTTGGTTATAGCTAGAGTAACCATCAAGCATACTTAAATATTCAAAACCAGCGACATAGTCGACCAACATTTCTGCCACAGGCATAGCATATTCATCGTTAGGAGTGGCAACATTTAAATCTCTAAAATCAATGCACACTCTTAATTTTCCATTTTTCTTAATCACTGACACTATATTTGCCAACCAATCGACATTACCTTGCAGTTCTTATAAATCTGCTTTTGAGGAGTCTTTCTATCTCCTCTTTGATTTTCGACATTATTATCAACGCAAAACATCTAGGTGTATGCTTTACTAGCTTCTTTCCAGCTTTTATTGGCAGTCTTAACTCGACCAAATCCCTGCTTAAACCTGGAATTTCATTATAGTCCCAAGCAAAAAAATCTTTAAATTCTTTGAATAAAAATATTACCTCAAATTTCAGTTTTTGGTCGATATTGGCACTGATATAGGTTGGTCTTTTATCCCCATCTTCGACAAGATTTATTTCTTATAAAGGGTCTTGTGGATGCATCTTTTTCAAGAGCCATTAGATCCTTCAAAGCCCGAAGGCTCATCGTCATATATGCAGTCGAGATGCTGCGTATCGACGTTTTCTTTGATGTCTTCATTTTTATATAGTGGCTTTGGCTCAATAGCCAAAGTGATGTTTTGCTCCAGAATTTGTATTTTATTGGCTTCGAAAGCCATGTTTTCTTCAGCCTCGAACGCCGAATTTATTTTGTTTTCGGCAATATACGCTGAAATCCTTCTTAGAGCTTCAAGCTCAAACATCATTATCATTGATGTCTCACAGCTTGTCGACTGATTTTCAGCATATGGATCCTCTAAAGGTTCCACATCCCACATGAAACCATGGGTTTCATGTAGTTTCAAAGAAACGAATGCCTCATCCAAGTTGGCATACACTTCTTTAGCAGGTGAACATGGTGAAATGTTAGAAAGTTTCCTATCAAACTGATTTTTTCCAATGTTGTTTACATCGGCCATAAAATACCCTTCGTCGGCCTCAATGTTTTCTACAATACCATCCTCCCTCCAGATTACTAAGCGTTGGTGTATGGAAGAAGGCACTGCTCCAATTCCATGAAGCTATTATATTCTCACCAAGAGAGTATAGCTTGGATTCCCTTGAATCACCATAAAAATAGTCGGCCTAGTTACTGAGCCGACAATAATGCTACTTGGATCACTCCCATATTGTTCCTGGTTCTTCCTTCGTAGTATGATAGGACCACGTTGAGGGATCTGATATCAGTGTCGAACTTATCTATTTTATTCAAAATATGGTGTGGCATGATGTTAACAGTCGCACCACAATCTACCAACACCTTGTTGATAGCGGTACCTTCGACTTTAACCCAGATCAACAGGGGCTTCAGATGGCTTCTCATAGCCATGTCTGGCCTTTCAAAAAAGGAATTTTTGTTCTCAATTGAAACATTATTCATGACAAAATAACACGTTGGCTTGTGAAAAGCCATCTCTCCAGCATCGACATAAGCAGAATCCTCTACATCAGTCGGACAGTCATACTCTAAAGGCAGAATTTACACTACATTGACTAGAATGTCTAGAATCTCTTCAGAATATGACTTAAAGTCATCAGTAGCTTCCTCAGAGCATTTAGCTACAGGTTGATTTACGAACTCCCTGATCCATTCCTTCGTGCCAGTGTCGACCTTCACCTTATATTGCTTTTGATTTCCTACCTTATTTGCGGCAACCTGCCCAATAGCAGAGGCTATTCTAGCAGCTTGTTTTCGACGCTGAAAACGTCTCCATTGAGTTCGAGAATGGGATTATTTCCCATGTATTTTTCAGAAACATGACTATTTCTTTCAAATTTGAACTCGTGTCAGTAGTTTACAGCCGACTTTCCTTTCATATCCCTAACAACAACATCAGCATTTGATGCCCCCACTCTACTCTGAGGCTTAATCCAGGTGCCTCTGGGAGCAGAAGCAGAAGGGTTGAAACTCCTTGGCTTGATCTTGGAGCTTCCCACAGTTCTCCTAGGATCCCTTGGATTAGGGAACCACTAGTTGTACAACTTGGGCTTGCCTTTCTTTAACTGCAACTTCTGAAAGTTCTCAGCAGCAATTTTATCAGTCACAACTCCACACCTAGGGCAAAAACACCCTTTTTTTGCACCGATAAAGGAAGTCCAACAAATCCTCATCAGCCTTGGGGTAAACATCAGCTAGTTCGACATTGGGGCTTTCGCCAGTACTTTCCTCGACCAAATTGTCCTTAGGAAATTCTGTCAGATCCACCATATTTATTTCGATAAGTTCAACAAACAAAGCTTCCTCTTGCCTGAGAGGATGAACATCGATTTTCATTTTCCTGGCAGCGGACTTCAGTCGGCCCTCCTTCAATGATTTTTGAACAAGATCCCTGAAAATAAAATATTGAGAGGTTGTGTGACCAGGATACTTAAGAAATTTGCAAAAACCTCTTTTCTGTCGTTGTTCTAATGATGGTAATTTAGAATTTAGAGGTACTAATATCTAAACATCTTTAACTAACAGATCAAAAATTTCTTCACATTTAGTTACATCAAAATTATATGTTTTTATAGAAAACATTGAACTATTTTCGACAAGATTTTTTCCTTTGGCAGGAAATAGTGATTTACATTCATATGCCGACCTTGGTTTCATTTCAGCCACGTCGACCTCTACCTCAGTTGGCGAGATATAGTAGGTCTTATATATGAGATTAGTATCATCGTAGTCTATATAAGCTACTTTTTCTTTCTTGGCTTTAGCCTTAGTATGCTTGACCTTTTCTAGTCTTAGTCGCTCAAGATGTCGAACTCTATCAACTAACTGTGACATAATGGAATAATCTAAACCACCACCAGCCATTTGAACAAGTTCATGTTCTGGCACTTGGGTAAAACATCTTGCTTTTGATGACCTAAACCTATTAAGATAATCATCAATAGTTTCAGCAAACCTTCTCTTAATGTTTGACAATTCGACCAAACTAATTTTCGAATGTCCTTCATAAAATTGTTCATGAAAAAGATTTTCCAACTTAGTCCATGAATCAATAGAATTTGGAGGCAGCGTAGTGAACCATGTAAAGGCTTCCTTAATGAGGGATGAAGGAAAATGCTTTACCCTTAGGTTTTCATTGTTGGCCATATCACCAGATTCTGTCAAGTACCTAGCGATATGTTCGACCGTCGATTCCCTAAACTCTCCCCCAAACTTAGTGTATTTAGGAATTTTCCATCCTCTAGAGTTTTCAATTTGTAAAACATATTCCGACAAAGGGGAAGAATTTGTTGGCCTCTGAAGTGTGGCATTCATGCCATTCCTAGCCATAATTCTTTCAACTATCGTAGTTAGATTATTCTCTACATCTAATTCCTCTTGTCGAATTTGATCAACAATTTGATCAGCCTCTTATTGTTGATGAACTAATACCCTAGGTGGTCGACAACCAAGTTCCTTTGAGGCACTACAGCTTGTCCTTGATGGAAAGTTTCATCTTCTATTGCCCCCATGTCCATCTGACCAGAGGCAGCTAGTCGAACAGGTGGCTCCTATCGAATAGGCGCTGGAAGAGCACCCAAAAAATTACGCATACGTGTTAATTGGGCAATCACCTGTCGATTCGTTTCAGCGGACTGCCTAATAGTCTCAACTGACTCTTGTACTATAGGGTTAAATACATTACTCATTTGGTTAGTTAATATATTAACCAAATCATGTTTACTATAATTCATTTGTAGCCTTAATACCGCTAAGGAATTATTAGTAAGAGACGACACTACAGGCTGAGAAGAAGCTCCTCTATTAAGGTTGCCTCAATTATTTCCCCCTGGCGCAGATCCTTGTAAAGGGGAATTCAGATTTTTAACATTATCTGACACCACTACTACATTTGAATTTGACTGATATCCCAACATTAAGGAATACGACATTCCATAAAGAGGATTTGCAGTGCCAAAATGGGGCACTTGTGATATTTCAGTCGCAGTCATCGTGGCTCCTAGACTCACCGGCTGAGTTTGAGGATTAGGTGCAGTGACTGTGGTTGACACTGAGATAGGTGGTGGAGGTAATGGTGCAACCTCAGAAATTACTGGATCTGTTGAACTTAGCATTCGTGGCGGAACTTCGTCAACATTACGGTTAGTCATCTTGGGTGTATGTCTCCTAGTTGGTGGTTTATTATATTCTTGGGTGTAAGTCTCATACACTTATCACATGTAGCAACCTACACTTAGGGTTTAATGTGGAAAATGGTAAACAATCGTTGCTCCTCCTAAAGTCCTAAAACTAAGGGTTACTCGCAAGATCGACCAGTTGATCTTAAGACATGTGCTAAGGTTTTTTGAGATTATACTAGTTCTGTCGAAATCCTTATCTAAGAAATGATTTTCTAAGACTAAGGGAACAAGTATAATATCTTTCCACACTATGATTAGACTCGACTGACTGGTGAATCGTGGCCGACATAAGGCTGTGAACTTCAGACTTGTTCTAATCGAAGTTAGTGTCGACTGACTCTTTTGTTGACTCGAAACTTGTAACGAAAAGAGAATCAACATAAACGATAATACAAAGAAATTGATGAAACGTAAATAAAATGCAAGTGAAGGTTTCAGAAGAAATGAATGAAATATAAAGGTTTTGCATTGAAATAAAAGTGGTGATTCATGTACATCAAGCACTCTTCAACTATTTGCTTCCTGACGAACGGAATGAATAAAGTTTTTACAAATGATTTGAGTATACAAGTGAACACACAAAAATTACATTGAAACTACTTATTTATAGTATATACAAAGTAAGTGACCTAAAATAATCGACGGATGATATTTGAACTCTAAGGTATCCGCTTCACCAGATGTTGCCACCTATTTCGCGCCTAAACAAGTTACGCATTGCTGGTAACTTCTTAGAGACTTTGAATTTTAAATCTTCCCGCCTCTGATAAACTCAACAGATTCTTGCATACTGTAATACGGTGAACTGACTTTGTAGGTTTTTGTATCGCAAATGTGCGGATAGCAAGAGTCGCCACCGACTTTTCTTTTATCCAATTAAGGGAAGGTGAAAAGAACAGGAAAAGACCTTTGTTAGATTCTGAGTAAGGGAGAAGGTTATGAAAAGGGAAGGTATTAGCACCCCTTTCCATCCGTAGTTATCTACGGGCTCTTAGTTGCTCTTAGATCACTTTAAAAATGTGTTTTCTGTGTGTTTGAAAAAATGTTTTTTGAAAAGGCATTTCACTTTGACTTTGTAATGATTCATGTAGGAATGTATACAAAGTGTTCGGAAATGTTTCGTTTTTGAAAAGAGTTTGAACTTTGACAAAAGTGTGAGGTGTGAAAAGTATTTGATAGAGCAAGCAACTAAAAGTCTTATTACCTACTCAGAATGGTCGTTTTCGTGTTATTTTACTTTCCTTTAGAATAGTGCTATCCATACCATTAGTTGGTAGGTAACTCCATTCGTTGGATGTAAGCGGGACATTCGAAGGGACATCGTATGGTCATAGAAAGCAACTTGTAGGAAGTATCCTAGCACATTCGAAGGGACTATCATCATTTTTCGTAGGCAACAATCGAGGGTCAAGATCTTGTATTCGGAGGCGACATCGTGGGTCTTATGATCTTTGTATCGAAGGGACTATGATGATTTGTTTGAAGGCAACAGTGCTAGAATACCTCTACGTTCGAGGGACTTGACCATTTGTTATTCGTAAAGGCAACGAGAGAGAGAATTACCCTAAGGGGTGCATGTGTGAAAAGAGTGTGTCAAATTCAGGTATCTTTATCTTGAAAATTAGAGTGAGCTATGTTGATTTTTAGTCTTGCCATACACGCCTAGTTACTAGCAGATTATAGGGTGCGGAAATTAAAATGCGGAAAGTAAAGTGCGGAAAGTAAAATCCTACGCTATTACATGGCTTTGGGGCAGATACATAATTGAAAAGTGCGGAAAATAAAAGTCCTAATTAAACTATTACATCCCATAGGCAATTACAAAATATGAAAAGAAAGCGATAAAAGAAATCGTCCGAAACGAGATAACCTGTGAAAAGATGAAAAATCGGGAAATACGAGGAAATCGAATAAGAGAAAAATGTTAGTAAAAATAATAATTTTTGAATGAGAAAAATATTTCATGCTAGAAACAACATTAATATGCTAAAATAATTTTTTTGGGATTTTTGGAGTTAATTTAATAATTAAAAATCAATTAAAGGTGATTTAAATGATAAATTAACAATTAAATTAAATATGCATGCAAAAATAATATTTTTAATTTTATAAATTAAATAAACATTTTCTGGAAATAATGCAAAAAGAAAAATATTTTTTGGTGTTTTTAAATGCATGATAAAAATATTTAAAGTTAAAATAAAATGCATGGAAAATATTAAATAGAAAATATGAAAATATGAAAAAATATGTTAGTTTGTAAAAGAAGCAAAAATAAATGGTCCTTGCAGGAATCGAACCGGTGACCTTGGCTTCACATCCCCACGCCTTGACCAACTGAGCGCTGGAGTGCACGCGTGTCATGGAAACAAAGCGAATGGATTGTAAACGAGTGGCACTCCCTGATTGCACCAAATCACGCGCCAAGAACTTCATCGTTCTCGTTTGAATTCTGGGAATTTTGTGTCGGTCTTTCTTCGACGCTAAGGCCCCTGCAATTTCTAAAATCTCATATACATAATATAAATGAATTGTGAGTACATGAATCGATTGAAAATCACATTCTAAACACGATGGTGGTGGTCTTTTGGTCCAATTTTTCCGTTTTAACGAAGCCCTAATTCGGTTCAGAAAACCCTAACAATGGCATATTTCGATTCAGGCCATGGAAATGCAATTCAATTGTCCAGATAGCTTGCAAACTTCAAACTAAACACAAATCAAACATCAAAACATGTTAAAAGTGCATGTTAAACAGAATTCGATTTTGAAAAATATATGAACAAACCAAATTCGGATTTCGTGATTCTTGATGGTTTTGCAACTTGTAAAGGTCTAGATCGATTCTAAACAACCCAAGGAACACGACGGAATGCTCAAAACTGACTGAAACAACCTAGAACCAAGGCTGCTAGTTGGTTCAAGTGCACGGTTTTTTTGAATTAGGTTAGGGTTCCTCCAAGTAATTTTTATGTTCTAATTCATGTGCTATGCCTTGTATATTTATATTGGATGGAATTGGAGCTGATTTGAGGAAGAAATAATCATCAATCAATGCAAAAAGTATTTGATTTTGTACAAAATCAAATCTTATCTTTTTTGATCAATTTCAATCAAATTCTTGCCATATCAAGACAAATTTTGAAATTTGCCAGCTTTCTTGGGTTACTTGGATCACAAGGAAGAGAGAAAAATCAATTTTGCAATTAATTTTGATTTTATACCTTATTTTTTTAATTTAATTTGTATTTAAATGAATAAAATCCAAATTAAATAGAAAAATAAGATTAAAATTCGTGGCATTGGGCTTGGATATTCCTGATTGTATAAGGAACAAGTTTGGATGAAGAAAAACTAGGCCCATTTGCAAAATTTTTGATTTTTACAAGTATCCCTCTTTGTGCACTTCTTCAAAATTGCCCAACTTGTGAATGGTGTATTTTGCTCAATTTTCCACATTTTTGAGTGTTCTTGGACTTTTTGGAAAGCTCTAAGAGTCCTCTAACCAACCTCTTTGGTGTCATCTCAATTGGAGTTTCCATGCTCAATATATCTTCAAAACAAAATGTTGACTTTTTGTTGACTTTGAAAAGGACCTGTAATGTTTTGACCCATACCTTCCAAATGAAGCATTTTGTGAACATTCTTGTGAGACATGAAGTTGTAGAGAATGGAATTTCCTTCAAAACAAGAGGTGGTGGAAAAATTTCTGAGAAAGTATGAAGAAGTTATGCTCAGTCAAAGTTTGGTTGACTTTTCACTGAGAAATCCTAATTTAGAAAGTTTTACTTTTGAGCAAATCTTGAGTTTTCTTGATGAATCATGATAAACCCTTGATCAAATGATGAATTTAACTTCAAAATGAGGATGTTGACAAAAAATCATGAAGTTTGACTGTATGTTGACCACAATTGACTTTTTGTCCAATACAACTGATTTTCAACCATCTGAGCAATTGTCTGAGGAAACTTAACTTGTAAGGATTGAAACTTGACATGGGGAATCTTTGAAGCATATGAGGAAGCATGATGGCCATTGGAGATGTTGGAAGTCCATCTGGATCTGAGAAATACCAAACCCTAGTTTGGGTTGATTGTCTAGGAGAGGGTTTGTCTGATTAACCCTTGAGGAATCCTTGAGTATGGATGTATGGAATGTCTTGAGAAGTAAGAGGAAAAATTTTGGGGTATGACACATACTTCGACATGTACCCCTTTTGGCAAGAAACAATAGCAGATTTCTTCTAAGTTTTGAATCCTTTATAGTCGACACGACCAGATGCGACCACTTACTTTGCTTTGAACGCTTTAGTTGATTCGACCATTTTCGTCATATTTTAACATACTCTCCTTGTGGTCGACTTTATTGTAACTTGATATTTTCTTAAATCATTGATTTATTTAATTTTCCGAAACCAACTTTCAAACACTTTGTTCTCAGCTTCCAAAAGGTCCTTATTTTAGGAAACTACCCTTAACTTATAAATATCAAATTTTACTAATACTATTATTTTTTCATAAAAAAATTATATTAATTCAAAAAATAATAAGAAAAACAAGGTGATTGCTAGTATCCAACACTGACAAAAGACAAACAGAAAAGCTAACGAGAATCTAAGCCATCGAAAGTTTAGAGATATGCTCTATAGGCTTCCCACTATACCAACCACAAAAAACTATTATATCAGTAATATTATCATCTATCTTTGTATTATCAACAATATTACCATATATTTTATCGTTACAGTATTTTCAAACTCCATACAAAGTTTAAGCAACAACCAAATTCAATATTGCGGTCTCCACCCTTCATGGTTAAGCATATAGATATTGTTTACCCTCAAACCTTTAAACAAGTGATCTTTATTTTTATTGTGTTCAATTATGCAACAATCATTGGTAAAGGTTACTTTATGTACTTTGTTGCATAGTTGACTAATGCTAAGAAAATTATCTTTAAGGCCTTCACCAAGTATAATGTCATTGATAGTAGTAAAAGAGAAATTATCTACAATACCTTTTTCAAAGTATAACAACCTTGTTGCTGTCTCCATATATAACCTAACCCTTCTGAAGCAACTCGATTTTCAAAAATCTTTTCAATTCTCGAAAACCTGTGAAATCGCCACCTAATTTTATTCGTTCTAAAAAGAACGGGGAAAATATAGATAAGATAAAACCCAAAACAAGCGGATAAGGCGGTCTTCGCGACCAAAAAGTGGGATCGGGAGTCGGTTATGTAAGGGGAAGGTATTAGCACCCCTTACATCCATCGTACTCGATGGGACCCATTTAATTCTACGCATTTGTGTGTGTGTTTACTAAGTTATGGATGCTAAAAAGAAAACAAATTGTTTCTTATTATTTTGAGTTTGGCACGGTTTCAGAACCGTGTGCCTACATATTCCCTCGTGCAATGGGAAAGTCAAAACTCTGTAGTTCCTCTAAAAAAGGCTTTAATTGGTTGTATTGATTTTATCTGAAAAATCGTGCGTTTAGACGTTTCAAATGCTTTGAGCTAGGACTTGTTTTGTTTGTTTGAAAAGCTTAAGTCCTCGCTCGTATTTGAAACGACTATTGCACACTCTTTATTGGAAAAGAGTTTTATATGATCGCGTATGAGCGAGAAAAGAGTTTGAGTGAGTTGAATTGTTTTTAGGTGGATGAAAAGTACCGAACAATAGGACTAGCATCCTATGATTCAAATACTAGAAACAAGATGAACTCAATGCTCAACGAGTCGTCTATCATCCCAAAAGTTTTTCTTTTATGAAAGAGTGAAGTGAAACAAGGTTCACGTTATTAAGAATCTTTAAGTAGTTGGTCTAGCATCCAACGACTTAAAGATTAGAAGTTCAGTTTTTTCCTGCAAGTGTTTAAACAATTAGTCTAGCATCCAACGGCTTAAACACTTGAGTTTTCTTTATGAAAAAATTTAGAAAATGCACTCGACGTTGGATCGAGGTTTGGAACCTTAATTGCGAAAGCATTCTGGTACGCGTGCTGAGAGAAAATGGAAGCGGGTTATGATTAATCAAGTATATGGACTTAATTAACCTCGTGAGGATAGGTGCTCCTATCCCCAACCATGAGACCCTGGTGCATGGTGATTGGTATATAGACCAATGTTGTTTTCGGGTTATGATTGATTAAAGCAACAAGGGCTTTAACCAATCTCGTGAGGATGGCCATGCCCATCCCCAACCATGAGACCCTTTAAGAAATCGGCGTATGAGCCAATCAAGATGAAGTCGAATTGATTTTAATTTTAGTTGTGTGCACAGTGTACATTGGTGAATAAATACTGAACGAGTAAACACTAGTACAAAAAAAACTTTTTAAATCGGTTAAAAATGACATTTTAAATCAGTTGGTTGTCCGATTTAATTCTGGATGATTTAAAAAGTTGTAGTTTTTAAATCAGATATAATCCGATTTAAAATGTTTTATTAAATCGGTTAGTCTGATTCAAAAGTATTTATTTAAATCGGTTCGACCCATTTAAAAAAAGGTCAAAAAGTAACGAAGTTTTTTAAATCTTTATGATCCGATTTGAAATATCAAATTTAAATCGGTATAGTTGTTGGGATCCCTTTGCTAATAGTATATGGAAGAAGAAGAATTGAAACAGCAACAGAATTAGAAGAGAGCATAGCAAAATGATGAGAAGTGGGCATGTCGAAAAATAATGGTTTGTTAAAATCAGAAATAATATTTTGCAGCAACAAAATTAGAAGGGAGCATAGCAATATTTGAATTGAAAGGGAGCACAACAATATAACAACATGATGAGAAGGGAGCATAGCAATATAGTTTTGCAGTTTGATGAGCTTGTCGAAAGAAATATTCTTCCATATAAAGGTTATAATAATTTCATTTTCTAAACAGTTTGATTTTCTATATTGAGACATGGTCAAGTTAACTAGTTCATGGAATTTTATTTTTAATCTTGAAGTTAACACATTCAGATTTTAGTATTTTGGTGTTTAGTATTTCAAGATTTTAGTGTTTCAGCATGTGAGAGGGAGAAAGTTTCATGGATGAAAACTAATTCTTACATCAACACAACATGATTGTAAAATGGAAAATGAATAACACAGTAGTGTTATCCCCCTCTAAATTTGCTTAATAATCCAATGCATAACAATTGGTGCAGATCACTTTCATTCTCAACGAATTAAGTTTGAGGATACACTGCACTCTAAATTGAGAAGGAAAGAAAGAACTACAAACAGACTATAGCATTTTGAATATAACTTCATGAAGTGATACTTTAACAAACTTCATGAAGTGATACTTTAACTAGTTCTTAAGTCTCTAAGACCAATAAGTGAAACTAGCAACTTCATTTCACATTTAAAATCTATTTTCACCATCCATTTCTCACTGATTATTGTTTTCCTTTTAAACTATTTACTACATATTTAGTTAAAAGACACATTATAACAACATTTTCTATGTCTAGAGTCAAGTAAAGCTATCATAATTTGTATACATTTTCTCTTGCCATGTTCAATACCATGTTAATTGACTTCTAAATGTTGATTCAGAATAAAAGATTCATATAAACATGGTTCCACTATTAGTCTGGCTTCCAATTTGAATCCAGATAAGTGAAATAAGTCGATAGCTAAGACTCATACAAGCAATTTCTAATTATCATCTTCTTTCAATCTTGATATTGTTTATATATTACAGAGTTAGATTATGGGCTCTCAATCAACACACAAGCTTCAGTTACTGTTAACTAGAGGACATCTAACAAAGGTCGAGGAAAAGGTGGTATTGAAATAGTAAAAATTGAAGGTGTTCATTTTGTATTTGGTCCCTAGTCCTAATTAAAGTTAATGGATGCATGTTTTTTGAGGAAATTCACAGCATTACATTCTGTTTTTAACTTCCTAATTATTTTCCCATTACATGGAATTGCCATATCGTCGTCGTACCGGACTGCATCTCCGCCATACTAGACCACATTGCATCCGCGACAGACCGCATCACCGCCACAACAAGCAAAAAAGTTCTATTCCTTTTCATTTTGAAAAACAAAGTATACTGAATTTTAGAAAATGTTGGTTTATCCTTGAACATTTCAAGTTTTTAAGCCATGACAGTAACCAAACTTCAAACCATGACACTATCCATAACATATTTTTATACAAATTAGTAATTAAGAACAAATTATACTTAAGCTTCTCAAGATCAGAATTCTCTAGAATTTAAGAACAACAATAACATATAATAATTAATCATCCATATAAAAATTAACCATCCATTATTTTCAAGATTGTAGAATAGATTATGGCTTGAGAAGAAAGAATTAGAAGAAAAAACAAATACAGAACAATTTAGGGTTTGAGAAAGAAACTTACCAAGGTTGAAGGTTACAGATTTGAATGTCTTGGTATTGAAAAACTCAGCTCTGTTGTTGGAAGCTGAGAAACAAATGAGAAATATATGAGCCAAAGAGATACAAATGATAGAAAATATATTATTGAGAGAGAGAAATACGTGAGTGTCGCCGGTACAGTTAGAAGGAAGAGCTCGGTTTGCCTCCGGTACAGTGATAAGGAAGGGTTTGCTTTGTCGCCGATATTGTGAGAAGGAACGGTTTGTTACTCAACCGGTACAGTGAACAAGAAGGGCTGTTTCACCGTCGAAGGGTTGTTTCGCCGTCGAAGGGTTGTTTCGCCGTAGAAGGGTTTCTTTTGCAGATGAGAGTGAGAAGTTAGGGTTCATGGAAGAGAGGTAAAGAAATGGGTTTTTTGTCAATTTTTGAGATGAGTATGAATGAAAAAAGAGGGAATACATGTGTTTTTGCAGAATAGAGAGGGAATGCTTTTTTTAATTATAAATAATTATTTTATAATTATAAATACATTTTTTAAATCAGGTAAACCAACTTAATTTATATTCACTAAAAAAGTGTCATGGATGTCCTAACTTTTCATTTTTTTAAATCAAGTGGATAGCATGTGATTTAAAATGTAAGATTTAAAAAGTATTTTTTGCACTAGTGAAATAAACAGACCAAATACCATACAATACAATCGGAAATTTAAATAATTATTAGAGATGATTTTTTCTGTTTGATGAAAAATCGGCTAATAGTTTAATCGATAATTCATCAAATAAAAACTATCAGACCCAATAATTATTTAGTACATCGCAACAAAATATTATTTACAACAAAATAAATTAATTGAAATAGATAAAGTTCAGAAATAGCCTGATTGCCGTGATTCTGGACGGAGTATGGAAGGAAAACCATCTGAATTTTTGACCGGTCCGAAATACCTCCACGTGCTGGTGAGCCGGGTGCAATACTTCCATCCCCAAGCATTTCAACGGTTCCAAAAAAAACATCACCCCACATATATATTGTTCATTACTTACATTTTTTCTAAACTAAATTTACTAAGAATAATAAAAAGGGTTTTCATTGAAAATACAAGGTGGTGACACTTGTCACCACCAGGTTTAATATGAAATTAAAAGAAAAAGAAATAAAAAAGAATTGTTTTGTATATTTTTAAATTAAGAAAAGGAAATTAAAACAAAACAATTTTCAAAGGAAAACAAACAGTTTCCATTCATCTCTCTCGCGTGTACCCGTTCTGGGCTCTCTCTTCTCTCGCGTTTCATCTTCTTCCTCACCGTCACTCTCCCCGGCGCGACCTCTCTCTCTTCTTCCTCTCACCGGCGCGACCGCTCTTTCTGTCTCTCTCTCACCGGCGCGACCGCGATTCTGTCTCTCTCACCTTCGCACGGCCGATCGCGATTTCTCTGGCTCGTTCTCACCGTCGATTTCTGTTTGCATGTTCAAATTCTGATGTTGATTTTTGATTTCTGATGTTTTGATCATGTTTGTGGTTTGATTGTTTGACACAGGTTACTGGACCGATTGGAAAGGAGCACTGAACCCTAGCTTGAGGCGATTCCGGCGACGGTGCGACGTACCTACGCCTTGGAGACGTTTCGAACAGCGATGGCTTGCCTTTCCTCTCGTTCCGGGTGAGACAGTTCCGATTCTTGTTCTCTTCTTCTTCTTTCTCAATTTGTCAGAACGAATTTCTGAGAAAAATATGTAATCTGAAGGTAGTTGGTTAGGGGAAAATGATGATTAGGATTGCTTGGTTTTGGGTTATGTTTGGTATCGTGAGAATGGACTGATGCTGCACTTTTTTCTGGTTTTTGGAGTTTCTGAACTGTGTCGAGAGTTTTCTAGTTTGGGTTTTTGAATGGCAAGAATAGATGTTACACTTGATTTTTCTGTTTTGTTTCAAACTTAGAACAAAAACTGCACTTGGTTCTTTTGGTCTGATGTTCGTGTCGAATGTGAACTCTCCTCTAAATTTCTGGTTTTTTACTCCTCTCCCTGAACAGATATCATATTTGGTCTTAGCTTGTCCATGTTGAGTGTATTGTTGCCTATCACCATGCTGTAATGATGGAATTTCTGCTCTGCTTTAACTTTTGACTTTTGTGGCCTGAAACTCCTGCTCTGCTCTGCTCTGAGTTTTTCTTTACCTTTGTGGCTTATATCTTCTTCTTTTCTCAACTGCCTTGAGATGCTTGTTGCTTTTGTATGCTGGCTGTGGGCTCAATGTATGCTGTGATGATGATTTTCTGACTTTGTTGCTTGCTTATGGCCATACTTTTGCTTCTTTTCCTTCTGTCTTCTCAACTGTTCTCTGTTACTTCTTCTTTTTCTCTGATTTTCTCAATTGTCCCTGTTGGATTTAAGCTGTTGGATTAATGCTTGCTGTGTTGACTTGGATTTAAAACGTTGCCTCAATGTATATTGTTGCCTTGAACTGTGGGATTATTCATATGCTGCCTTGATACATGCTTATTGGCTGTTGAGATTAAAACGTCGCTTCGTATGCTTGCTGCCCGGAATTAAAACCGTTGCTTTGTATGCTTGCTGCCCGGAATTAACATTGTCGCTTCGTATCGTTTGCTGCCCGGAATTTATGCTGTCGCTTCTTTTTCTTGCAGCCCGTCGTGCTTGCTTGTGAACCGGGTTAGCCCGTGATTTGCAAACAAGCATTCGCCGATGATTAATCTTTAAATAAGATTCTGAGGCTTAGCAAAAAAACCGATTCCCGCCAACGCCTAATGATGATGTTTGACAAAAACATAATTTTTTCCCGCATTTTGTTTATGTTTCAATTATGTTTATGCTTCTAACAAAGTTTCTTGGTTTAATTTTCATGTACAATGATGATGAGGATGACAAGGCAAGGGGAAGATGGAGAGTAACGACCATTCGTGAAGAAAAGCTTCGGAGGATGACAAAAAGTTTGAAACACTTCGGAGATCGTAGCATTATGAAACCTTTAGAAACTTGTAGGACTTAGCATTATGGGATATAGAATTGCTTTTGTAGAACCTTGCCAACTAAGAACATGCCTGTAACAAATCCTTTCTTTGTAATATTCAACATAAGACTTGAATGAATGAAATTCGAAATTCAAATTGCCAATGTCGATAATAGTTTTAGGACTTGTATGTTTGAGATGAAACATCATGAATTTGTAACAACAAATCTTGTAGTTTGGAATTGATACCAATGTAAACCATTTGAGTTTGAATAGATATGGAGTAATTCTATTATTGTTTGTAACAAATCTTGAATGATTTTTGAATTGAGTGCTTGCAAATGTCATACTTTATATAGCTCGCCACGTTGAATTAATTCGAAATGAATATTCAAACTTTTCCTTTGTGTCCATCGTGTAACATAACCGTTCCAAACTTGTAGGAATTCTTGAATAAATTTGTGATATGTTTAGAAATTTGTAGATTTATGATATTTTGCAACAAAAATCAACTTTGTTATGTAAACACAATTGTGATCCCGTTTTGCTTGAATGGATGTTGAATTTGTGAAAGCCCACATTACTTGTAACCACTTGGATTATGGTTTGGAAATCAACACTTGCAAATGTTACGAATCACATAACTCGTAGGAATTGGCACAACATATTCGCACTTTGTATTCGCACACTTCCTTTGAATCTTGTAAAAATGAGAAAATGGTTAGAAGTTTGGATGGACTTGTATCGATTACATTCCTCGTACCTTGACAAATTATTCGCTTCAAATAATTTGGGTGGGTACAAGAGAAAGGATCATGAACAAATATTCCAAAAAGAGATTATGGAAAGGAGGGTAAATTTTGGGGTGCGACAGTTGCCCCTATTCAATCATCTTAGACCTGGTAAGTGAGAAAGATTGACAACTTTCGAACGTTCAAGGTGGAAGAGGATTGAATACTAGAGAACCCCGAAAATTTGCCCGACGCGGGAAACCAATGCCACAAACGAAAACAGATAACACATCTTGACTACGGAGCCAAGAAGAAAAAAATGCTTGAAGAGAAAACTTGCTAAGCATCAACGGAATGCTTTAACACGACAGCTAGGAGATTTTAACAACACTGGGGATAACCGTGTCACCGAAACGATTTTGACAACAATTTTAATGAAAATGCTATGAGAAAAAACTCAAGCGAAAAGAAAAATAATATACTGAAAAATTGACATGACTGAGAACTTAACAAAGAGTTCTCTGAAAACTAAGGAATACCTGGAAACCTTAAACAGAATTGAAATGACATGATTGAGAACTTAACAAAGAGTTCTCTGATTGACAAGACTGAGAACTTAACAAAGAGTTCTCTGAACTAAGGACTACCTGGAGACCTTAAACAGAATTGAAAAACGACACGATTGAGAACTTAACAAAGAGTTCCCTGATTGACAAGACTGAGAACTTAACAAAGAGTTCTCTGATTGACAAGATTTGAAAAATTGACATGACTGAGAACTTAACAAAGAGTTCTCTGAAAACTAAGGAATACCTGGAAACCTTACACAAAAGTTGAAAAATTGACATGACTGAGAACTTAACAAAGAGTTCTCTGAACTAAGGAATACCTGGAAACCTTAAACAGAATTGAAAAATGACACGATTGAGAACTTAACAAAGAGTTCTCTGAACTAAGGAATACCTGGAAACCTTAAACAGAATTGAAAAATGACACGATTGAGAACTTAACAAAGAGTTCTCTGAATGACTAAGGAATACCTGGAAACCTTAAACGAAATTGAAATGACATGATTGAGAACTTAACAAAGAGTTCTCTGAATGACTAAGGAATACCTGGAAACCTTTACACAAAAATTGAAAATATGACATGACTGAGAACTTAACAAAGAGTTCTCTGAACTAAGGAATACCTGGAAACCTTAAACAGAATTGAAATGACATGATTGAGAACTTAACAAAGAGTTCCCTGATTGACAAGACTGAGAACTTAACAAAGAATTCTCTGATTGACAAGACTGAGAACTTAACAAAGAGTTCTCTGAATATATGGCTAGAACAATATCGGAATTGTTGGTGCACGAAAGTGCGAGGAGCCATGGCATGCTGAATGTCTTTGACTGTGTAACCTCTGAGTTACCCGCATAGCAAAATCAGTAGCGCACCCAAGAGTACAATTCTCTGGGGATAAACAAAACAATATCCAGCACACCGGCGTGATATAGATGTTTATGAAGTCGGTAAATCTTGTTTCGACGTTCACCGATGAGAGATCTTCGAACATGTACGGACATGTTGAACAACTTCGAGTTGACAAGATCTTCAATTTGTATGCAGATAGCTTTACCGTTGATAGAAGAATCGATTCTACCGTGGATGAAAAACTTCTAGGGTAATGAGCTTCAATTTGCTGACATTGTATGGACAATGCGTTGCAGCAAGTGGATATGTAGATCAACGTCTGAGTTGGAGAAATATCTTGAGATTTGAATAAATATCCCGCTGGGTGGACATTTATGGTTGAGTAGTTGATAACTTACTGGGGAAATAAACGCACCAGAAGTTTGCTGTAATTTTCTGAGAACAGCTCAGAGGAGTAAATTGTGGAAGCCACTGCCAATAGTATTTGCTGGGAAGATTCTTGTCTGAAAGAAATCTCGAAAATACCAAGAATGATATTGTAGTAATCCTTTCTGAAAGAGACTCACTTGGGGAGTAAATTAAGCTTCGCTGGGGAATCCTTGTAAGAAAACCGTGTGGAAAATTCACTGGGGATTCTCGGTTGAATAATTTTGCTGACATTAGAGTCCGTTGAACAACTGTTTCGCTGGGGAAGAAGTCTCGATTGGAGAAAAACCTCAGTTGTTGAGATCCAAACAAGTGTGTAACTTGCTTGTAGAAAAAGAGGATAATTTGTCGTCTGAGAACTAATCCTTCAATTTTGGTCCTTACGAGGATACCTACGGTTTCAGCTTGAAAACCCGCAAAAGAGTCAAGTCGATGCATGGGTATGATATGCATGATATGATTTTTTTCTAATGCAAATGATGCATGATTTCCTGACTGTTGGGAGAAGGAAGATATCACTGGGGAATCCAATTGAACGATCTTGTTGTCATAAGAGTTCACTGGGGATGATCAATCGATTCTCTGGGGAAGAGACTTCATTGGAGAGTTGACACTACTGTCAATTGTCTTTTCACACAAGCATTCTCCTGGCACTGGGGAGAAAAGCTAGATTGTCATCTGAGAAAAGTCTTCTGCTTTTAATGGGGTACCTTAAAAGAAACTCTATAAAGAAGGTCCATTGATACAAGAGTTCGCTTGGGGAAACCCAATCACTCTAGAATAGATTCGATTTGAGAATCGTCATCGTTGTAGACCGATTATGGTCGAGCCCTCAAACTTGTGATCGGAAGAACTAAATTGGTCATTCAAAATAGTCTTCAAATTATGATTCTGCTGAGAAAAATCACCAGCAGATTTTGAAACATCCCAAGTCCTGGCTGAGGTTTATGAATGAATGTGCTATGTAGTATATGATATGAATGCATGAATGAATGAATGCATGAATATACTGGTTAATGCACTGGCTATCAAACCGAATCCTCGACACCGTTAGTCCGGAGGATAAAAGAACATGGCACAACAAGATGATTGACCAAGCTTCAAATGTTGAATTGCCGCTGGAAGGGCTGCAATGCTAATTCTTGTAGAAAGAAGAATAGCAAACTTCTGAGTTGATCAGATAATGATGATTAGAGGCGTGCCCCATGCGTGGGAATGCAGCTGAATTAGATTTTGCGCTTCAGAATCTCAATATGCCCCGGCCTGGTAAACCTTCTAGAAATCTTTCCCACAAAGGAGTGTCCCGGCATCCTGTATTCTGACGTAATACTTTACTGATCATCAGTATTTCAAAGGAACTGGATATTCTGATATGGGAATATCATGCCTTGATAGGAGCTTTGGAAGTATTTCCGCATCTCAAAATAACCTCCTTAGATTTATCAAATCTTAGAGTGGCAGACTTTGCGTAGATGGACGACATGCCCCAAGATGAACATTGGAGAGACTCCAACGTCTCGAAGTAGTTTCTTCAGATGAATATTTTTCCGCAAGTTTGCTTTAGAATGAATCTTGGAAAGACTTCTACGTCTTGAGTTATTCCTCAGATCGACTGTATCTGAATAAGGAGCTATGCGAGCATCGGGAAGACCTGCCCCAGGACAAGCTTTAGAGAGACTTCTACGTCTCGAAGTAATTGCTTCAGACCAACAGCATGTGAGCAACTAACTTGATGGAACGAGAACTTTCTGAAGGCTTCAACATCTCGAAGTAAATGTCTTAGATTGATTGGAACTGATTGGTTCGAAAAAAAGATTGAAGCGAAATGCCCCACTGTAAACAGCCTTAGAGAGATTCCCATGTCTCGAAGTGATTGCTTCAAGTTGACTGAAACATGGAACGACAGTTGTCCAGCTAATCGCTTTTGAGGAGGACTAAATCAATCTGATTGCTCTTTAAGGACCGCCCTAGATTGGCGAAAATTCGAGGAGTGAATTTCGATTTGATTGCCCCAAATTAATGTAATCTTGAGAAGACAACTTGTGATATGCTCAAAGGAGTCCTTAGACGTCCTGCCCCTTGATACAAAGAGATGATCAAGTCTTTCTTCTTTGGACAAAGTTAAACTCTTCACTGATGTTCATTATGAGAACTTCTTTAATGTTAAACAATTGTTTTACATGTAGAAGAATGTTTATTATGACAATATAATGCAACATTTATGTGTCTTGAAGTTTTGTATGAAAAACATGACTTTTTGTGAGTGAAACACTTTTTGGAGTGCAACACTGAAAATTTTCTTTTTGAAAGATAAGACGAGCATATGATACCAACACAGATACTTAGCACACCTGTAGGAGTCAGGTAAACGCGATCTCTTTGTTGTATGCTTTTGAATTAACCCTTACTTCAATTAGGACTTTTGAGGGTTGTAACGTGGTCTGGTTCACGGGTTTTTTAGAAAAAAGGATTTTTTTAGGCTCAAAATATTTGGTGCCCGCCCATTCTCCATGATGTTCTTCAGTCCTAAGTTCAACTATCTTGATACAAGCACTCATCTCTCGAGAGGCGTTATGATGGTTGAGGAACCAATACGAGGTTTCTTGGACACAACAGACACTCACATTTTGTCTTTTGTATTTGACCACACAACTTGTTCTTTGTTGAGAATCCTTTGATAATGCATTTCGGGATTTACCTGACTTTTGCCTAAGCGACTTATTACTAAGTTCCGACTTAGCGGGCTTTTTGTCTCTTTTCTATTCATCTTTTTTTTTTGAACAAGTCGTGGATCTGTAAACAACCTTTGATTTGTTAAAAGTGATGGTGATTGTCTGAGTCCTTAGGTAGATGAGGGATAACCGTTATGGTGTCGTCATCTGTTGACCTTCCTGATGTGCGAGAGATACCCAACATGGTATCATTCTCCTTTGATGCACACTATTGATAGATGGAGGTCGACTACTGTGGTTTTGACCTTTCTCAACCTTTTGAAGGATAGCCATTGTTGTATCCTTAAATGCACACTCTCTTGATGAGTTCTGAACGCTCGATCAGATTAACTGAACACTACCCGCCCCCGGGTAAAAATGATGAGAGTTTTTCTGAATAGAAAAGAAACTCCTACTTCAAGGCTCGAGGGGGGTTAACGAGGGTTTATCTCCCTTATAACTCCGGTGTTTGGGGATTTGAAACAAGGCCTGTACATCATTAGCAGGGTTCTACTCAAAAATCACATGACTAGAGACCTGGCGTTTTTTCAATTATCGTCATCCTCCCTCCAATCTTTGCCTAGGCGAAAGGATTGGTAACGTTGGTATCAAAATGCTCGCAAATCATTTAAAGAGTGATAACAAATGGATTGCTTCAAGACAAACATATTTATTGCATTAAGATAAAAACAAACAAGTTTCTACATGCAAACAAAGTTTAAACAATTAAACAAGGTACACATGAAAATGCAGTAAAGAAGTAAAAGACTGTCGTTGTTGAAGAGACTTGAGCTTCGTCTTGACTTGTTGATTCAGATGACTTTTCAAGTGCTTAACCGCCTTCAGTTCCCCGACCACGCTGAAGCTCGTCCATAGCCCTCTGAGACATCCTTGGAGTTCTGAACGTGTGTCAAGTAGACAGTTTGATATTTCTGGACAGAAGAAATGAAATGAGCTTTTCTGGTGAAAATGGAATGCATGATAATGCATTAAAGAATGCAAATGTAATATAATGGTAACGCATGTAAGAATGCGATGTAATATAGTAGTAACGCATGTAAGAATGCGATGTAATGGTAATGCATATAAGAATGCCATATGATGGTAATGCATGTAAGAATGCGATGTGATATAATGGCAACGCATGTAAGAATGCGATGTAATATAGTAGTAACGCATGTAAGAATGCGATGATGGTAGTGCATGTAAGAATGCACTGATGGTGATGCATGTAAGAATGCAATGATGGTAGTGCATGTAAGAATGCAATGTGATGGTAGTGCATGTAAGAATGCAATGTGATGCGATACATATCAATGTTATGCGCAAAATCACATGTAAAGTCAAATAGCACAAGGGTTTAAAAGGACGGTCGGACATGGTTTCGACGCTCACCCATTCCCAAACAAGGTTGGTTCTAGTGTTTTTGCTATATGTTTCTGAGACTCAGATCCCTTTTAAAATAATACCGCCATGACGATAATATTTTCAAAAGTATACTCCAAGAAACGGCTCTTAACGGGATACTCAAAAATCCTTTGAGCGGTCAGCTTGTTTTGGACATCCTAAAACTTAGAGTTATAGGCCCTTTGTCCAAGAATTATCATCCCGCACTATTGTACGATGCAATAACTCCCTTAAAAAGACCAACTCTAAGTCGTGGTCTTCACGTCGATCCAAGGAACACAGACGTCCAATGGACCTAAGCTACTCAACCACTCTAAACTTATGTTTCCTAGAAGCCTGGGTATTGGGCTTATCTACGAACCATAACCGACAAATGCCCCAATATCAAAATATATCAACAGGATATAAAGAAATAATAGGCAAGGAATAGTAAACACACAAGCGAAGAATTAAATTAGGGTTAACTCGCTTTTAAAATTGGGTCCCCAGTGAAGTCGCCAACTGAAGCAACTCGATTTTCAAAAATCTTTTCAATTCTCGAAAACCTGTGAAATCGCCACCTAATTTTATTCGTTCTAAAAAGAACGGGGAAAATATAGATAAAACCCAAAACAAGCGGATAAGGCGGTCTTGCGACCAAAAAGTGGGATCGGAGTCGGTTATGAAGGTATTACCCTTACATCCATCGTACGATGGGACCCATTTAATTCTACGCATTTGTGTGTGTTTACTAAGTTATGGATGCTAAAAGAAAACAAATTGTTTCTTATTATTTTGAGTTGGCACGGCCGTGCCTACATATTCCTCGCAATGGGAAAGTCAAAACTCGTAGTTCCTCTAAAAAGGCTTTAATTGGTTGTATTGATTTTATCTGAAAAATCGTATGCGTTTCAAATGCTTTGAGCTAGGACTTGTTTTGTTTGTTTGAAAAGCTTAAGTCCTCGCTCGTATTTGAAACGACTATTGCACACTCTTTATTGGAAAAGAGTTTTATATGATCGCGTATGAGCGAGAAAAGAGTTTGAGTGAGTTGAATTGTTTTTAGGTGGATGAAAAGTACCGAACAATAGGACTAGCATCCTATGATTCAAATACTAGAAACAAGATGAACTCAATGCTCAACGAGTCGTCTATCATCCCAAAAGTTTTTCTTTTATGAAAGAGTGAAGTGAAACAAGGTTCACGTTATTAAGAATCTTTAAGTAGTTGGTCTAGCATCCAACGACTTAAAGATTAGAAGTTCAGTTTTTTCCTGCAAGTGTTTAAACAATTAGTCTAGCATCCAACGGCTTAAACACTTGAGTTTTCTTTATGAAAAAATTTAGAAAATGCACTCGACGTTGGATCGAGGTTTGGAACCTTAATTGCGAAAGCATTCTGGTACGCGTGCTGAGAGAAAATGGAAGCGGGTTATGATTAATCAAGTATATGGACTTAATTAACCTCGTGAGGATAGGTGCTCCTATCCCCAACCATGAGACCCTGGTGCATGGTGATTGGTATATAGACCAATGTTGTTTTCGGGTTATGATTGATTAAAGCAACAAGGGCTTTAACCAATCTCGTGAGGATGGCCATGCCCATCCCCAACCATGAGACCCTTTAAGAAATCGGCGTATGAGCCAATCAAGATGAAGTCGAATTGATTTTAATTTTAGTTGTGTGCACAGTGTACATTGGTGAATAAATACTGAACGAGTAAACACTAGTACAAAAAAAACTTTTTAAATCGGTTAAAAATGACATTTTAAATCAGTTGGTTGTCCGATTTAATTCTGGATGATTTAAAAAGTTGTAGTTTTTAAATCAGATATAATCCGATTTAAAATGTTTTATTAAATCGGTTAGTCTGATTCAAAAGTATTTATTTAAATCGGTTCGACCCATTTAAAAAAAGGTCAAAAAGTAACGAAGTTTTTTAAATCTTTATGATCCGATTTGAAATATCAAATTTAAATCGGTATAGTTGTTGGGATCCCTTTGCTAATAGTATATGGAAGAAGAAGAATTGAAACAGCAACAGAATTAGAAGAGAGCATAGCAAAATGATGAGAAGTGGGCATGTCGAAAAATAATGGTTTGTTAAAATCAGAAATAATATTTTCCAGCAACAAAATTAGAAGGGAGCATAGCAATATTTGAATTGAAAGGGAGCACAACAATATAACAACATGATGAGAAGGGAGCATAGCAATATAGTTTTGCAGTTTGATGAGCTTGTCGAAAGAAATATTCTTCCATATAAAGGTTATAATAATTTCATTTTCTAAACAGTTTGATTTTCTATATTGAGACATGGTCAAGTTAACTAGTTCATGGAATTTTATTTTTAATCTTGAAGTTAACACATTCAGATTTTAGTATTTTGGTGTTTAGTATTTCAAGATTTTAGTGTTTCAGCATGTGAGAGGGAGAAAGTTTCATGGATGAAAACTAATTCTTACATCAACACAACATGATTGTAAAATGGAAAATGAATAACACAGTAGTGTTATCCCCCTCTAAATTTGCTTAATAATCCAATGCATAACAATTGGTGCAGATCACTTTCATTCTCAACGAATTAAGTTTGAGGATACACTGCACTCTAAATTGAGAAGGAAAGAAAGAACTACAAACAGACTATAGCATTTTGAATATAACTTCATGAAGTGATACTTTAACAAACTTCATGAAGTGATACTTTAACTAGTTCTTAAGTCTCTAAGACCAATAAGTGAAACTAGCAACTTCATTTCACATTTAAAATCTATTTTCACCATCCATTTCTCACTGATTATTGTTTTCCTTTTAAACTATTTACTACATATTTAGTTAAAAGACACATTATAACAACATTTTCTATGTCTAGAGTCAAGTAAAGCTATCATAATTTGTATACATTTTCTCTTGCCATGTTCAATACCATGTTAATTGACTTCTAAATGTTGATTCAGAATAAAAGATTCATATAAACATGGTTCCACTATTAGTCTGGCTTCCAATTTGAATCCAGATAAGTGAAATAAGTCGATAGCTAAGACTCATACAAGCAATTTCTAATTATCATCTTCTTTCAATCTTGATATTGTTTATATATTACAGAGTTAGATTATGGGCTCTCAATCAACACACAAGCTTCAGTTACTGTTAACTAGAGGACATCTAACAAAGGTCGAGGAAAAGGTGGTATTGAAATAGTAAAAATTGAAGGTGTTCATTTTGTATTTGGTCCCTAGTCCTAATTAAAGTTAATGGATGCATGTTTTTTGAGGAAATTCACAGCATTACATTCTGTTTTTAACTTCCTAATTATTTTCCCATTACATGGAATTGCCATATCGTCGTCGTACCGGACTGCATCTCCGCCATACTAGACCACATTGCATCCGCGACAGACCGCATCACCGCCACAACAAGCAAAAAAGTTCTATTCCTTTTCATTTTGAAAAACAAAGTATACTGAATTTTAGAAAATGTTGGTTTATCCTTGAACATTTCAAGTTTTTAAGCCATGACAGTAACCAAACTTCAAACCATGACACTATCCATAACATATTTTTATACAAATTAGTAATTAAGAACAAATTATACTTAAGCTTCTCAAGATCAGAATTCTCTAGAATTTAAGAACAACAATAACATATAATAATTAATCATCCATATAAAAATTAACCATCCATTATTTTCAAGATTGTAGAATAGATTATGGCTTGAGAAGAAAGAATTAGAAGAAAAAACAAATACAGAACAATTTAGGGTTTGAGAAAGAAACTTACCAAGGTTGAAGGTTACAGATTTGAATGTCTTGGTATTGAAAAACTCAGCTCTGTTGTTGGAAGCTGAGAAACAAATGAGAAATATATGAGCCAAAGAGATACAAATGATAGAAAATATATTATTGAGAGAGAGAAATACGTGAGTGTCGCCGGTACAGTTAGAAGGAAGAGCTCGGTTTGCCTCCGGTACAGTGATAAGGAAGGGTTTGCTTTGTCGCCGATATTGTGAGAAGGAACGGTTTGTTACTCAACCGGTACAGTGAACAAGAAGGGCTGTTTCACCGTCGAAGGGTTGTTTCGCCGTCGAAGGGTTGTTTCGCCGTAGAAGGGTTTCTTTTGCAGATGAGAGTGAGAAGTTAGGGTTCATGGAAGAGAGGTAAAGAAATGGGTTTTTTGTCAATTTTTGAGATGAGTATGAATGAAAAAAGAGGGAATACATGTGTTTTTGCAGAATAGAGAGGGAATGCTTTTTTTAATTATAAATAATTATTTTATAATTATAAATACATTTTTTAAATCAGGTAAACCAACTTAATTTATATTCACTAAAAAAGTGTCATGGATGTCCTAACTTTTCATTTTTTTAAATCAAGTGGATAGCATGTGATTTAAAATGTAAGATTTAAAAAGTATTTTTTGCACTAGTGAAATAAACAGACCAAATACCATACAATACAATCGGAAATTTAAATAATTATTAGAGATGATTTTTTCTGTTTGATGAAAAATCGGCTAATAGTTTAATCGATAATTCATCAAATAAAAACTATCAGACCCAATAATTATTTAGTACATCGCAACAAAATATTATTTACAACAAAATAAATTAATTGAAATAGATAAAGTTCAGAAATAGCCTGATTGCCGTGATTCTGGACGGAGTATGGAAGGAAAACCATCTGAATTTTTGACCGGTCCGAAATACCTCCACGTGCTGGTGAGCCGGGTGCAATACTTCCATCCCCAAGCATTTCAACGGTTCCAAAAAAAACATCACCCCACATATATATTGTTCAATACTTACATTTTTTCTAAACTAAATTTACTAAGAATAATAAAAAGGGTTTTCATTGAAAATACAAGGTGGTGACACTTGTCACCACCAGGTTTAATATGAAATTAAAAGAAAAAGAAATAAAAAAGAATTGTTTTGTATATTTTTAAATTAAGAAAAGGAAATTAAAACAAAACAATTTTCAAAGGAAAACAAACAGTTTCCATTCATCTCTCTCGCGTGTACCCGTTCTGGGCTCTCTCTTCTCTCGCGTTTCATCTTCTTCCTCACCGTCACTCTCCCCGGCGCGACCTCTCTCTCTTCTTCCTCTCACCGGCGCGACCGCTCTTTCTGTCTCTCTCTCACCGGCGCGACCGCGATTCTGTCTCTCTCACCTTCGCACGGCCGATCGCGATTTCTCTGGCTCGTTCTCACCGTCGATTTCTGTTTGCATGTTCAAATTCTGATGTTGATTTTTGATTTCTGATGTTTTGATCATGTTTGTGGTTTGATTGTTTGACACAGGTTACTGGACCGATTGGAAAGGAGCACTGAACCCTAGCTTGAGGCGATTCCGGCGACGGTGCGACGTACCTACGCCTTGGAGACGTTTCGAACAGCGATGGCTTGCCTTTCCTCTCGTTCCGGGTGAGACAGTTTCGATTCTTGTTCTCTTCTTCTTCTTTCTCAATTTGTCAGAACGAATTTCTGAGAAAAATATGTAATCTGAAGGTAGTTGGTTAGGGGAAAATGATGATTAGGATTGCTTGGTTTTGGGTTATGTTTGGTATCGTGAGAATGGACTGATGCTGCACTTTTTTCTGGTTTTTGGAGTTTCTGAACTGTGTCGAGAGTTTTCTAGTTTGGGTTTTTGAATGGCAAGAATAGATGTTACACTTGATTTTTCTGTTTTGTTTCAAACTTAGAACAAAAACTGCACTTGGTTCTTTTGGTCTGATGTTCGTGTCGAATGTGAACTCTCCTCTAAATTTCTGGTTTTTTACTCCTCTCCCTGAACAGATATCATATTTGGTCTTAGCTTGTCCATGTTGAGTGTATTGTTGCCTATCACCATGCTGTAATGATGGAATTTCTGCTCTGCTTTAACTTTTGACTTTTGTGGCCTGAAACTCCTGCTCTGCTCTGCTCTGAGTTTTTCTTTACCTTTGTGGCTTATATCTTCTTCTTTTCTCAACTGCCTTGAGATGCTTGTTGCTTTTGTATGCTGGCTGTGGGCTCAATGTATGCTGTGATGATGATTTTCTGACTTTGTTGCTTGCTTATGGCCATACTTTTGCTTCTTTTCCTTCTGTCTTCTCAACTGTTCTCTGTTACTTCTTCTTTTTCTCTGATTTTCTCAATTGTCCCTGTTGGATTTAAGCTGTTGGATTAATGCTTGCTGTGTTGACTTGGATTTAAAACGTTGCCTCAATGTATATTGTTGCCTTGAACTGTGGGATTATTCATATGCTGCCTTGATACATGCTTATTGGCTGTTGAGATTAAAACGTCGCTTCGTATGCTTGCTGCCCGGAATTAAAACCGTTGCTTTGTATGCTTGCTGCCCGGAATTAACATTGTCGCTTCGTATCGTTTGCTGCCCGGAATTTATGCTGTCGCTTCTTTTTCTTGCAGCCCGTCGTGCTTGCTTGTGAACCGGGTTAGCCCGTGATTTGCAAACAAGCATTCGCCGATGATTAATCTTTAAATAAGATTCTGAGGCTTAGCAAAAAAACCTGATTCCCGCCAACGCCTAATGATGATGTTTGACAAAAACATAATTTTTTCCCGCATTTTGTTTATGTTTCAATTATGTTTATGCTTCTAACAAAGTTTCTTGGTTTAATTTTCATGTACAATGATGATGAGGATGACAAGGCAAGGGGAAGATGGAGAGTAACGACCATTCGTGAAGAAAAGCTTCGGAGGATGACAAAAAGTTTGAAACACTTCGGAGATCGTAGCATTATGAAACCTTTAGAAACTTGTAGGACTTAGCATTATGGGATATAGAATTGCTTTTGTATAACCTTGCCAACTAAGAACATGCCTGTAACAAATCCTTTCTTTGTAATATTCAACATAAGACTTGAATGAATGAAATTCGAAATTCAAATTGCCAATGTCGATAATAGTTTTAGGACTTGTATGTTTGAGATGAAACATCATGAATTTGTAACAACAAATCTTGTAGTTTGGAATTGATACCAATGTAAACCATTTGAGTTTGAATAGATATGGAGTAATTCTATTATTGTTTGTAACAAATCTTGAATTATTTTTGAATTGAGTGCTTGCAAATGTCATACTTTATATAGCTCGCCACGTTGAATTAATTCGAAATGAATATTCAAACTTTTCCTTTGTGTCCATCGTGTAACATAACCGTTCCAAACTTGTAGGAATTCTTGAATAAATTTGTGATATGTTTAGAAATTTGTAGATTTATGATATTTTGCAACAAAAATCAACTTTGTTATGTAAACACAATTGTGATCCCGTTTTGCTTGAATGGATGTTGAATTTGTGAAAGCCCACATTACTTGTAACCACTTGGATTATGGTTTGGAAATCAACACTTGCAAATGTTACGAATCACATAACTCGTAGGAATTGGCACAACATATTCGCACTTTGTATTCGCACACTTCCTTTGAATCTTGTAAAAATGAGAAAATGGTTGGAAGTTTGGATGGACTTGTATCGATTATATTCCTCGTACCTTGACAAATTATTCGCTTCAAATAATTTGGGTGGGTACAAGAGAAAGGATCATGAACAAATATTCCAAAAAGAGATTATGGAAAGGAGGGTAAATTTTGGGGTGCGACACCTTCTTCTTTTCCATAAAATCAATGAATAAGAAGAACTTCTAGATAATAGTGAACTGCTAATACTATCTTGAAATGAATTTTTTGCTTTGAGTTCAGATCTTCTAGATAGTTTCTGAGATAATCTTCCTTCTCACTTATGAAGAACTATTGCTCAGATGTTCATAAAAAAAATATGTAAATTACATTTTCATTTGGAAATAATTCCATACTGAGATGTTTCAAAATTAAATTAAATTTATCTTGAGTAAGGGGCTTTGTAAACATGTCAGCCCATTGATGGTTTGTGTCTATAAATTTTAATAAAAGTATCCCCTTCTGAGTATACTCCCTAAATGATGCTTAATTTCTATATGCTTAGCCCTAGAGTGTAAATTAGGATTTTTAGAAAGACAGATAGCATAAGTATTGTCACAGAAGATAGGAATGTTACTATGGTATATATGATAATCTTCAAGCTAAATTTTCATCAGAGCATTTGAGTACTTCAACAAGCTACTTCTGTTTATTCAGCTTCTGCAGTTGAAAGTGCTATGGTCGATTGTCTTTTGCTGGACTAGGATATTAAGTTGTCTCCTAGAAATTGGAAGCTTCCAGAATTACTTTTTCTTTCTATTCTGTTTCTAGAAAAGTTAATATCAAAATATCCTACTAATTTATATTCTTTGGATTTTCTATAACAAAGACCAAGATTAGTAGTACCTTACAAATACCTGAAAATTTGTTTAACTGCTGATAAGTGAGATTCTCTGGGATCTGATAGGAACTAGCACATAAACAAACACTATAGAGAATATAAAGTCTTGAAGCTGTTAAGTAAAGAAGATATCCAATCATACCTCTGTGGAGCTTTAGTTCTAATTTCTTACTTACCTCTTCCTTTTCCATAATGTATGTAGGATGCATTAGAGTTTTGGAAGGTTTACTTTTTGACATGTCAAATTTCTTCACTAGTTCATTAACATATTTACTTTGATGTATAAAGGTTTCTTCTGGAGTTTAATTTATTGGAATTCCCAAAAAGAATTTGAGTTCTCCCATTAGGCTTATCTCAAATTCTGCCTACATACACTTAGCAAATTCTTTTCCCAACGAGGCTTTAGTAGATCCAAATATTATATCATCTACATAAATTTGACAAATTAGAATATCATTTTTAAATGTTTTACTAAATAAAGTAGTGTTCACTTTTCCTCTAGTAAATTCTTTTTCTAAAAGAAAGTTTTTTAGTCTTTCATACCAGGCTCTGGGAGCTTGTTGAGAACCGTATAGAGATTTCTTAAGTTTATAAACATACTCTGAATGTTTTGTGTTTTAAAAACCAGGGGGTTGGTGCACATATACTTCTTTATCAATGTAACCATTTAACAAGGAACTTTTGACATCCATCTAATAGAGAGTGATATCCTTATTTACATCAAATGAAATTAAGAGTTTGATAGATTTTAACCTGATGACTAGAGCAAATGTTTCAGTATAAGTCTATCCTTTCTTGTTGATTATAACCTTGTGCCACCACTCGTGCTTTATTTTTGACGACTTCTCCATGTTCATTAAGCTTGTTTCTGAAGACCTATTTTGTTCCAAATAATGCTGAAACCTAATTTTTTGGCACAAGATCCCATACATCATTTCTCGTAAATTGATTTAGTTTTTCTTGCATTGCCAGAATCCAATTATTGTCTTGAAGTGCTTCATCTATGGAGGTTGGTTCTATCATTGATAGCAATACTATGAGAGAATATTCAATGTTCTTAAATTTAGACCTTGTTTTGATGGGTTCATTTTTCTTTCCCTGAATCAGATCTTCAGGATGTGTTAATCTGCTTATAGTCTGCCTTCTTTGAATTGGTTCTTATGTTGTTTATATGATACTGATGTCTTTTTCGGTATTGGTTTCATTTTCTAGGCTTTTGGATTCAGGAGATCTATCTCAAATACTTGTAATTTGAACTTCTATATCTGCAAAAATTTAATTTTGCTTTGAATTTTGAAGGCCAAGCTTATTATCAAATATGACGTTAATGGGTTGTTCCACAATTCATGATTCTATGTTATATACTCTATAGCCTTTTGAGCATTCAGATTATCCTAACATAAAACACTTTTGTGCCTTATAATCAAACTTGTTCATATGATCTTTAATGTTTAGAATATAACTTGTTCATAATCAAACTTCCAATTTAATTAAACCGTCGGGCTATCATCCAACAATTTAATTAAATACCGCTCTAGCTTTTTGACATGGATAGAAGTTTTATCTTATTGGGCAGTCATCCAACAATCTAAAGACTTCAAATTTCTTTAAACCATTAGGCTCCATCTAACGATTTAAACAAAAATCATCCAAGTTTATTTGTGAAAACATTTAAAAAACATCTCGACGTTGGATCGAGGTTTGAGAAGAAGACCCGACATTGGATCGAGTTTTATTGAAAGTGTTTTAAATGCTTGGTGAATGGAGAAAGAATCAGGTTATGATCAATCAAGCCCAAAAGACTTGATCAATCTCGAGAGAATAGCCAAGCCTATTCCCTACTATGGAACCTTTATGGAAATTAGAAACTTGGTATGTGGACCAAGACGCGAGAGATGGAGGAGGATCGAAATAATTGTAAATAACAAATAAAATCGACAAAGCCCATACAAGGTGGCCAACCTAAGTATAAAACAATTAAATTACATGTGTACTAGCAAAGTGGGCTAGTATACTATAACGACTAATTGGAACAATTAATCGAAATAGGCTCACTGTAAGAAGGCCTAGGATCAAGCGTACATGTGTGCATGTGTGGTCATCGCGACGCTTCTAAGCTTTGTCGGCTTACGGGTTAAAAATGATTCACAATTATTAGTTTAAAAATGATATTTTTTTGGTTTTGTGTAAGTGACAGTTAAATTAAAATAAAATAAATGCGAACTAGATTATTACAAGAATTGTTTTTGGGAGAGGGATACATCAATTATAAATGGGGATTAAGCGGTAAAATAAAGTAGAAAGCGGTAAATTAATTACAACGCAACAAGGGGATTGTGATACATTTTTTCGAATGGGGATTTAAAATAAATTAAAGAACAAATGATAAATTAATTATAATAGATTGTAGGACTTAATTCTAATAAGTCAAATAATATATTTGTGTTTATGCATATTCGAAAGTTAATTGAATTCAAAAATTCGAAATTGCAATACGAAGAAGATTACTATAATATAATTCGAATTTATTTACGAATGAATAGATAAAGCATAATAATAAAAATAATATGTATATAGTATATATTTACAATACTAAGTATAATAATAAAATCCCAAGTATAATAATAAAAATACTATGTATAATCATATTTACAGTATAAAAATAAAATACTAAGTATTTTAGATACACATTACTAAATATTAAATAGTAACATAAATATAAATAAACAGCATATGTAAAAAAAAAAAGTATATAAATGCAACAATATAAAATGTATTCTTGCACAATTCTTGAATGTCTTCACAAGTAGCAAACTAGTTAGTAGCATAAAGTAATAAAATCGAAAAGAAATGAAATTAATGTACATGAATCGGGAATAAGACACATCTTTTATGTTCAAATTCGAAACAAAAGAGAAAACAAACTTGCTACCCCATAAGTTTCTAGGTTAGACCGAACGCGATTAAACGCGACATTATCATTAAACCTTCATCGAAACAAAATAAATAAATGCCAATTACCACTTCAATTGAAATAAAAATGATAATAACACAAAACGCGATGTCTCAACATGTTTCTCGGTTAGATTTACACGCGAGTAACGCAGTATTATCATTAAACTGTCATTGAAACTATTCTCAAATATTATTCAAACACAAACTACAATCGAAATTAAAATAAAAACAAGATGGTATCCTCATGGTTTCTCGGTTATATCGTATGCGAATAAATGCGACATCGATATCAAACCATCATTGAAACCGATATGGAATCCTCTTATCAATTACTCGTCATAAACAAAACCGAGTACTCCAAATGTATGTGTCCATACGGTTTTCAAAATCCAAATTTAATTCAAGTTTCGAAATTGCAACGCAATAGGAAATGTAACAATTTATACTCATAGTTTCTCGATTAAATCGGACGTGATTAACGCGGCATCAATACCAAACCATCATCGAAACCATCATTATGTAAGGCTCATTATAATTTTAAACGAAAATAGGATATAATAACAACATCATACGACCTTGACACAACTTTGAACACGAACAACTACAACAGTGCCGAATTATCACAGAATTTGGTAACAACCAAACATCACAAGTAGAAACAAAACAGAAACAAGCAATTAGAAATCCACAGGACTTGACATATCGATTCAACTTGTAACCAAACGAAACGTTTCCTCCAAACTCAACACCAATTTGGCATACGTTTCAATTGTCCATTGTTTAAATAGTTTAGAATTTGATACTAAATCATTATTCAATTTGAACTAAGCAAAAGAAAATAGTAAAATCAGAACAATCTCATTATCCATATTAAGCTTAAAACACACACAATAACATCACCATAAAATTATTAATTAATAAATACGACTTAAATAAAAAATGAAATTTATTGATGGTCACTGACCCAGGAAGAAGTGAGGTAGTGTTGTTGGAGCTGTATCTGAAACAACACTGCTACGGTTGTTGAAAAAATTGAAGCAGAAGAGCAGTCACAAGGTTGATGGGCGCAGAGCTGTGTTGCTAGGGGTGAATAAAACGTTGTTGGAAGCGAGCTGGTTGTTGGAACGACGGTTGTGCGGGCGTGGTTCTGAAGTTTTTGGTGGAGGTAGTGAGCGGAGGCTAAGTGGATGGACAGAAAGTATGTTACGATGGTGAGTTTGTTTCGGTGATATGGAGGGAACAGGGAAGAAGGTGCAGAGACAGAGGGAAGGCTCTAAGACGGAAGGAGGCGACGCGGCTATGAGTACAGAAGCAGGCGGAGGTGAGGATTGTTTGACGATGGTTTACAGTTGATGAAGGGAGTCTGTGGTGAGTGGCTGATGGCAGGAGGTTGAGACAGATGGTTCCGACGGAGGGAGTAATGAAGAGGGTGATGGCGATTCGGATGGAGAAGGATAGCGCGACGGTTTGGAGGTCTGTGAGTTGAAATAGGGTTTCGGCAGAGAAGAATCTAGGATGAGAGAGGTGAATGAACAGAAGGTAGTATGTTATAAAGTGACCTCAAGGAGACAAAGGTTTTGTGAGGAACATAAAGAAATTTTTTGATTTCAGGTTTTTGTTGTTTTTTTGTAGCCTCTTCCTTGTTTTCAATCTGGCCTCCGAATGTGTTGTCCTCCTCTTGTCAATCATAACATAAATTAGGTTTTAAGTTATTTTTCAAAATGCCAAAAATGCCCTTCATAATTAAATGGGCCACAAAAATGGGTCACTTAAAAAATAACAAGCTCAAAGGTATTTTCGTTTGATTTTTTTGAGATAAAAATTGCACACTTAAAATTGTCAAAAATGGTAAAAACTCGGACAATAAGTTATCCGAAAAAATAAAATAAGTACATTAAAATAAACTACGAACCTCAAAGATTTAAAGAAAAATTATCTAAATGGTTAAAATCGAAATAAAATGATAATACAGAATACCCGACTTTAAAACAGTTACAGTTAAAAACGAGACTTCGAAATGTAACGAAAAATTAGGGAAAACACATTTTTATGATCTACGCGATGCGTAAATTAATAAAATAGTGAGTAAAAGATGAAAACTTGAAATATTTTCCCCGCTAACTTTTGCACAGTATCGAATTGCTTTTAACAGTCTGTTTATAAAATCGAAATATCGATATCATTAACATATAAATAATTTTAAAATAATGCAATAAACAGGAAGAGAGGTAAAAATGAATGAAGTAAAATAATGGATATTTTCATAACTAAAAATGATGCGAATATCGATTTAGACTGACTTTCGATCAGTTTAAATACGACGAAATGATGCATATGCAATGAGTAAATGACTGATTTTTTTAACATTTGATACAATGCAATTAGAAAAATAGCAGGGTAAAATTTAGGGTGCAACACAGGCGTAGGGTCATCGAATGTTCATTGAAGGCAACATTATAAGGATATCTTAGCATTTCGAAGGGACTATATCATCATTTATTCGTAGGCAACAATCGAGGGTGATAGAGGGACTATGATCTTTATATCAAAGGGACTATGATAATGTTATTCGTAGGAAACTTTGCTAATGGTATCCCTACGTTCGAGGGAAATGACCATGTTTATCCGAGGGCAGCAAGAGAGGCTACCCTAAGGGTGCAAGTGTGAAGAGTGATTCATTTCAGATATTTAACTCTTGATTAGGGTTATTCTATGTTGGTTTTAGATCTTGCCATACAATCCTATTAATCATACATCTAAGTAGTTAATATGTACATAAAAATAAAGGTGCGGAAAGTAAAAGTCCTACGGTATTACATGGCTTGAGGGCAGTTACATAATAAGGAGGTGCGGAAAGTAAAATTACGGAAATTTAAACCTAGACTATTACATCCCATGAGCAGTTACATAATAGAAACAAATTTGAGAAAAGTTAAGAGTTACGCAATTACAAAAATATTAGTGAGACCTATACACTGATTTCTAATATTTAAATGCAAAAGAAATAAATAAATAACGAGAAAAAATTATTTTAATAAATGTGAAAAAGATCTAAACCCTAGGTATTAAAAGAAAATATATTTTTGTATTTTTATGGTTGATTTTAATTAGGAAAAGAAAATTTTAAGTTAATGATCAATTAATTATAAAAATGATTTTAAATTAAATGAAAATAAAATATTTTTTATGCCAAAATTAATTTAACATTTTATTGAGCTAAATCTAAAAAGAAAATATTTTTAGGGTTTTTTTTATATGTAATGAAAATGGTTTGTGAAAATAAATTAAAAAAATAAATTGAAATTGAAAAGAAATAAAAAAAAACATGAAGAAAAGAAGGGTTAAAAAATTAGGTTGGGCTGGAGAGTGTTGAACTCGTGACCTCAAGGTCGCAGGTTCATAATTATGCCACTGTGCCGCTTGCATGTGGTGTTATACGCTTGCCTCTGAATATATATGTGTGTAAACCTGTAAAATCCAGAAAACATGAAATTTTTTTTTGCCAAAAGGCAGGGATCGAACCCGTGCCAAGAGAGACGAGAGGACTACGCGTGCATGTTAAACCACTGGATGGTGATACATCCATGTATTTAGTTCCATTCATAAATATATATTTGAAATTGTTTCCTGAAAATCATATTTTAAAACAAAACGCGTGTGTGCGACCACGGGGTTTAAACGACCGATTGGGATCCCACCACGCCTCCTCCTTGCCGGTAAACACAAGTCAGAGACGCCGGAGCCAAGCTCCGGTCGTCTTCTTCGGCCACCTGGAAATCGAAACCTACAAAATAAACATATTAAATGCAAAAGGAGGACCCTACCCACCTAATTCAAGGGCTACGAATCTAATGGTGGTATTCGTTTGATCTGAAAATCGTTGTATCACTAGATTCGAAGCTTTCAGTTTGTTATGCCCTAACCATGGCGTTTCCTCATTCTTGAGTTAAACCTCAAAACCAACGCATCAAATCGACTCTAAATAACATCATGAACATATATGAATGCACAAAAACAATTTATATCGTATGTATCACAAGTTTGAAATCTATGAACAATACCAGACTGATACAATCGAGGGAGACGATTCTGGGATGCTTTGGGGTCGTGTAAATATCTAGATCGGCTCCTGGAAACCTTAGGAGAATTAATGGAAGCTTGGAATCTATTGAAAAGATATAGATAATGGTGTTTGAGATTTCCCTAAACTTTGAAAAATTTGAGAACTTTCTTAGGGTTTTTGAGGCAAGTAATTTGTGTTCTTTGCACATGTTCATGATCTTGTATATATAGGGAGTCAATTAGGTCAAAATTTGTGAGGAAAATATATTGACTTTAATGAGAAAATATTTAATTTGTACTTTGAATAAAAAAAACTTCTTTTTTTGTTCAATCACATGTCAATCAATCCCATGCGTTTTTGCCAGCTATTCTTGAGTTGTTTGGACCTCAAGGAACTTTGATCCAAGGCATTGCACGCATCACTCTTCACCTTGTATTTTATTAAAAAAATTTTTACTTAAAATGAATAAAATCAAAAATAAATCAAATAAATATCAAAATGGCGCATGGATGGGCTTGGGGCTTCTTGTCAATGTTAGGAACGTGTTTCTAACATGAAAATATAGGCCCATTTGGTAAAAATTCCAAGATTGCTCAATATTTCCTTCATGCACTTTCTCAAAATTGTCAAACTTGCACCCAACATAACTTGCTCAATTTTTATCATTTAAGAGTGATTTTGGGCATTTTATAAAGCTTAAGATGTCCTATAAAAACTCTCTTTGGTTTCATCTTCATTGAAGCTTCCATGTTCATGTACACTTCTTTGAGAAATGAAGACTCTTTTTACTTTTGAAAGGACCCTTAATGCCTTGGCCCATATCTCTCAAATGAAGCATTTTTTAGGAAAATCGTGTAGGAGACAAAGTTGTAGAGAATGGAATTTCCTTTAAAATTAGATTTGGTTGAGGAATTTCTGGTGAAGTATGTGAAAGTTATGCTTGGTCAAAGTTCTGATGACTTCTCCTTAAGAAACCCTAATTTAGCAACTTTTGACTTCTGATCAACTCTTGAGTTTTCTTGATGAATTATGATCAACCCTTGATCAAATGATGAATGTGACTTCAAAATATTGATGTTGACCAAAAGTGATGAAGTTTGACTGTATGTTGACCACAATTGACTTTTTGTCCAATACAATTGATTTTCAACCATCTAAGCAATTGACTGGGAAAATTTGAGCTATGAGGCTTGAAACATGATATGGATATACTTTGGGACCCATGAGGAGGCATGAAATTCACTTGATCCATTAGAAATCACTTTTGATTTGATAGAAATAAAACCTAGTTGTGGGTTGATTGCGTAGGAGGAGGACTTGAGTGGTCACTCCTTGAGTAGTCTTGGACATGAGGAGGTACCTTGACCTTAAAATGGAAGGGAAAATTTTGGGGTACAACATCTTCCCATGTTCAATATTCTTGAACCTGGGGGGGTTAGATTAGCGTGCATGTCATTCGTGCCCTGAAGGTGGAAGATGATTGAACACTCGAGTTCCCTGAAATTTGCACTCACTGATGCACAGAGTGAGGTCGTCGGCTGATCATCTACTTGAATGGGTTTAAAGATGCCACTTGGAGAGACAATGATGCGTAGTTGGAGATGGGATTAAAGATGCCATCCAGAGGAATTGACGTTGTGATTTGTATCAGAATGAGTCATCAATCAAAACTGTCAGATAAAGGTACTCCAGCTGTCGATCCACTGAGGAGAAGAAAACTTCAAGTATATGGAAGATAAGGACTCTTTTCCAAGAATTCCAATCATTCAGACTTATAGGTCATAGACTCAATCAAAATTGTTAGACAAAGGTTCTCCGCTTGTCGGTCCACTGGGGAGAAGAAAACTTCAAGTATCTGGAAGATGAGGATTCTTTACCAAGAATTCTAATCATTCAGACTTATCGGTCATAGAGTCTCTGCTTAGGGAACATACTAGGGAAAAAGTAACTTAAGTTTTGTTGGGGAAACAATCCAAGGATTTAGACATTGGTGAAACTTGCTTTAGCACTAGTATGATGTACATCTGCGAGAGAACAACACTTCCTGCAAAGCAAATTTCACCCAAGTGCCCCAAGTATAGTCTATGAAGGGATTCGTCTCGAGAGGATCTTTGTAGAAACACAATATCATACTATTTTGAGATGATTTTCCCCAATGAATTCAAGCTCTAAATATCGCTCTTTCTCAACTAGTTCTTGGATAGATTTGTCGAATCTCGACGTAACATCTTCAGATTGATGAACTTTGAAGAGATTCACCTTGAAAGGACTTCTTGAGACATGTGCCATCGTAGATAAGTTACCCTAGTGTTAAGAACTTTGGAACACTGCCCATGGGTTACCAATGACGGAGACAGTTTCAACCGTACTTGGGCTATTGTCATCTGGTTATATGGCAATTTGAGAGATTCTTAGAATCTTGCCTACCACACCACACCCTTATGTTTCTAATCCTTTAGTCATACACCCCCATCTTCTTAACTTCTATGGCCCACTTTTATTTTAGTTATTATTAATAACATGACATGTTGTTAAATTTCCATCGGTTGATTGTGTAAATAAATTTTACACTTAAAGTGTATAAAAATTAGTTTCTTATTAAAATAGAATATTTAATATTAAATTAATAGATTTTTGTAAAAAATAATGAATAATATATAAACTATAAAGATCTTTTATATTGAATAGATATATATCTCATAAGATTAAAAATTAAAATAAAATCATAATAAATTTGGTTTATTGGTCACTTCGGAAATGCATATGCAAATTCACCTCCTAACAAATGACTTCGCAAGTGCACATGCGAATTAACCTTAAATATTAAAAAAAATACAAGGCTTAATTCGCATATGCATCTGCGAATTGACTATCCCAACAAGTGAATTCGCATATGCATCTACGAGTTGACTATCCCAACAAGTGAATTCGCAAGTACAGTTACGAAGTAAACCAAATAATTCATGTTTATGGTGAATTCGTTAGTGCACTTACGAATTTTAGGGGTATTTTCGATTTTCCACTACGGATGGAGAAGAACCTCACTAGGTGGGAAAAGAAATTATGTTTATCATTTACTTTGTATATATATATATATATATATATATATATATATATATATATATATATATATATATATATATATATTTATTAGAAGTGTAAGCAATAAGATTTGGAGATATAGATATCTATCAAAATCATTATGCTTTTTCACCCATTTGTCATAATCAAATAGATAAATGAATTACTAAACAAATCTTTGAATGAGTTTAAGGTACATCTAAATAACTTTAAGAAAACAAAGATAAAGAGGCTTGAAAATATAAAGAAGTCGTAGGATGAATCAACAGAACAAACAAGAGGACAACAAATAATAATATCATAAGGATGAAAAAAAAAAGTTCTAACAAGGAGAGCATAAGCATAACAAAACATTAAAAAAACGAAGACTTAGAAGAATTTTGGCTTTTTCTAAAGAAATTGTTCAAGTAATCCTTGAATTGATTTGTTGAAATCAGCTTGAGTTTTCAGCGATTCTTTGATTGATATATGCTCTTTCTGCAAACTGTCAAAGGAATTTTGAAGACGTAGGAAACACCAGAATTTATTGGAAGTTCATTTAAATTTCTTTCCTCCTCTGCATTTTATGCTGCACACTTTTCGACAACTATATTTTCTACAACTTTTCTTTCCGTTGCCTCTTTCTCAACAGATTCTCTTTCAGCAGCTTCAAGAGCCTTGCGTATTTCTTCAGCATCCTTAGCATATTTTTATTTTAATTTGGCAGATATAAATAGAAGTTTCAAAAATTCAACATTCATCCATCTGTCAAACCTTTTCCAGAAGACCTTTACTTCAAAAGAACTATTGCTTGAAATAGACTTTCTCTTAAGTATCTTTATTTTCCTTAAAACAATGATTCTGAGCTGTGATAGTTTTTCAGTAAAGTCAAGATAAAATATAGTGTCAAACGAGATCTGATGGTTAGGA
This sequence comes from Vicia sativa, assembly GCA_021764765.1. Taxonomy (NCBI): domain Eukaryota; kingdom Viridiplantae; phylum Streptophyta; class Magnoliopsida; order Fabales; family Fabaceae; genus Vicia; species Vicia sativa. The sequence continues at coordinate 156,871,178 of CM038794.1, forward strand.
GAGGTTTCTTTATCAGCATGGATTTGGTTTTTAGCAGACTTTGATGAGTTGTTCATGATGGAAACAATTTTTGGATTGAATAATCCATGAGTAGATGTTTCAACAGGAGTTGCTTCAAATATTAATAATGAATTGATGATTGGGATAGAGGTGGTAGAAGATTGAACAATTTCTAGGAGATTTGAAATGAAGGTATTGGATGGAAAGACGCCAAATGGTAAATGAACTAATTTTGAGAGAACGATTTGCATAGCAATGGAACTATGAATGAGTATATATGGTAATTTAGATTTTTCGCTAGGAGTTGTCTTTTCTAATGGTGATGAGATGTGGATATATTGAACTGTGATCGAAGTTGATGGAGGCAGTAGAGGAATTGATATGGAAACTGAGTTGCTAGTAATTGTTTCTAAACTAACTGTGGTGACATGAAGTTGGTTGGAGATAATCAAGGATTTTTATGACTCTGAGCCTAATTTTCATTTTCTTAGCCTTGGATTTCGTTAAAGGAGAGCTATTTTTTCTTTTGGGGTTCTCAGAAGAATTTTTATGTACTACATCATACTCTTTTGCGGCAAAGTCAGTTCCTCCAGCTTCAATCTTACTAAGATAGACTTCAAGGTCACTAGGTGAAACATTCTTTGAGAAGTGGGGATACCCATCCACTGGCATTCTTTTTAGCTTTAATGGTCTTGGGATCTGTATGTATTTTTTATGGTATAACTTCCCAATCTTTTCTACTACACTCATATTTCTCATATTTGTTCCATTAAAAGATTTTCTAGTTTCAGTGACAAGGTTTTTCACAAGATTGCGTGAAGTGAGATGTTCCACTATACCACTTTCAACAAGAATGTCCGAAATTAATCTTCCAAAAAGGAATATATTTCTTTTAGATTTTCCATTATCTATGATTTCAATAACAGTGTCTCTCGTATAATTGAAGAGAAGGGATGAAAGATGTACCGTAATTCCTTTTACCAGATAGAAGAGAATGAACTTTTTCTCAACATTCTTATAGTTTGATGAGCTGCTGCTATGTCTAGGGTTTATGCAACCCAAAATCATATTGCTTCAAACACAAAGGTTCTTTGGGAGATGCCAATTGAAAGTAGAGAAAAATACAAGATAGGAGATTTTTTTGGTTTTAATAAAATATTCTCTTTTTTTGGTCATACACCCCATACTTGCATAAATACTTCTATTTTGTAAATTTTGAGTATGATTTATCCGTCTTTACTTGACTTTCTTCGTACCTGTCTTATAATTGGTAAAAACTTGAAAATATAGCAAATACCGACATAATACAAATAAAGAATAATATAATTAATTAAAATGCGGATACAAATCATCTAAATCGATCCAAATTATCAATACATTTTTGTATTATCAAATGGTCACGGTGTATTGTAAATTCGACTTGAAGTTATAACAACACCTTGTAAGGACCTTGAATGAATATTTTGATGTTGAATGAACTTATTGAATAACTTTGAGGGAAATAATTTGACCACCTTAGACCTCGTATGTATTCTCCATGCTTAAAAAAAATGAATTTTCAAAGTCTTTTCTCCAATTTTGAATGATCATGATTGTGGAACCTCATGTCTTCCATAAGAACTTGTACTTAACACCAAGTTGTACGTCATACTCGAATTTGACTTCTTAAATGAAGCTAAAAGCATAACTTACACCATATAAATGAAATTGGATTAAAATCAACGAGAAACACATTCCAAATCCCGCTTTAAATCTTGGATCTCTTAAAGTAACCTTGCAGTAACTTGATGAAAATAGAAGCTCAAGGAAGAACAAAGAACAAAGAACTAGTCTTATTTGATATAAACATTTCAAACTCATTGTGAGAACCCCACTTGCACAACCATTGAACTCTTGAACCTCATAATATTTTATTGAATGCGAATGCGTGCTATGTTAGTGCAGATGACCTAATAGAAAATGTGTACATAATGATTATGAGACGCATAAGCTATATGATTCTCATTAAAGGGTAAGACGAATTTAAGATATGACAATAGCAACCACCAATACCGGTTTAATAGAGTAGTGACGAAACTTCTAATATTTCTTATTCGATCTTTGGTCGAGGTAATTAGAAAAGCATATATAACCCAACCTCTATAAAATAAAATGAAACAAATTAAAAGCTCAATTACATTGATTTTTCCATAATATTCAAAATATGAACTCAAATGTATATTTTTAAACTCTCAATGAAAGACTTAAATTAGTAATTGATCTAATAAGTAAAAGAAAAGATTGTTTTCAAAACTGATTCACAAGTTACCAGAGCTTAAAAAAAAAAATGATTAATTGCTATAAATCATTTTATATGAGATTATGGGTTCAACATAACCACCATATTATTTGTATGAGTTCATTAACGTAAACAATTTTGATACGACATAGTTAATGGCCAAAATACACATCAAGGAACAGTTACAATGCTAAATACATAGAGCTTAACTCTACTATCTTATAGTTTTCTTTATTTCACCACTATTGATTATATCTTTAACTCATTCTACTTACACTCTTACATTATTACCTATAATGTTGCTATTACACATATGTCTCAACAGCAACACAACAAGCAACTCACAACATATCACACTCTAACACTAACCCACCTTTTCGTAATTCACAAATACAACATCTTATATCATAAATTTTAATTCTCATTCATAATCACATAGATTTGTTCCGATCATTAGAAAGGCTATGTGATGGTGCCAATGAAAGCGACTTTCTTTATTGTGATTTGGAGTCGCAGTGGTCTGAGATGGAAAAAGAAGACACCCAGCGGTCGTCAGGGAATTTTTGTGTTGTAGATGCAGAAGAAAGGAGCAAATAAATTAGGTTAATACCCACATAACCTTGAGTCATGTTTTGTGAGAGAGAATATGCCCAAACATTATTTAAGTCCAAAACATTCAAGAAGTCTACACCTCTTAAACTCAACAAATTAATCAAAATAATAACTTAAAATTTATATTCATTAAAAAAATACTATATTACAAAAATATTATATATCTTCTGAATACATTTATGAGTAATAAAAAATATTTTAACTTTTACTAAATAATTAATGTATTTGACATAAAATAATAATTAAATACATCATTTATGAGTTTTTAAGTTGATCCCTAATTCAATAATTAGGAGTTTAAACCGTCACAGTTAAAATCTCCACCATTAAAACACTATTAGCTTACCAATATAACCTAACGTCAGAGCTAGATTCCACTGCACCGAAGTAGGTTTCTACAACATCAGAATTGTTTTAAACTCCACCGGAAATCGCTAGCTAGGGAGAGTCCTCACCTATAGTTTGTAACTCTTTGTTTCTCATTAATAGTTATTTTAAGTATCCAAATACCAATGATAAATTATAATCATATTTGAATATAGTTGAGCATGCATCGAGTAGATATACTCAATCTAGTAGCTACATGCTTGACTCGAAACAACCTAAATTGTGTGTAACCATTTCTTTTATTGAAATGTTTAGTTTTTAAAATATCAATATTGTGATGTACTTGCTTAATAGCAGGAGATTTAAAATATATATATAGTAGTGTATTTTAACTTTTGAGAATGTGAGTTCGAATTTAAGTAAAACAATGTATGGTTGTTTTTATTTATTCTCCGAATTTAAGATTATTAATGCTCTTTTTTTCCGATAACATGAAAAACTATCACATAAAATAAATGAACAATTTTTTTTTCGATAACATGAAAGACTATCACATAAAATAAATGAACTATTCTTAATATAAATCTTTATGCATATTTTGAATTTTAATTTTGGAATAATCAACTTTAAAAAAAACGTAAATAATCAATTTTTAAAACAATTTACGCAAATAACCAATTTTCAAGTTTAATATACAAGCAGTAGCCATCTCCTGCATTGATTTTAACAAGCCAGAGCCAACCAGCATGACGCCTCCTTGTACTTTTTTTTTCCTAAAAGCCATCTCAGATGGCGCCTATGTGTAAATCACATGGGAAAAGCCATTTGAGATGGCGCCTATGTGTAGTAGGTTAAAAAAAAAATATTTTTTTCAATTTAAATTAAAGTGCATGACAATATTGTGAAATAAAACTTGTATTATAAATTTTCATTACAACGAATATCAATTACATAAGTTTATTCCCGGCGACCCGGGACTTGTAGATGACCATGAGTTCCACATGCGCGTCCTCTCCTAACTCGTCTGATGCGAGGTTCTGGATCCGGTTGTTGTTGGGTCGATGACACCTGATCCTAGATTGATGGCTGCTCGTAGTGAATGCAATCGGAATCCATGAATGCCTCAAGATCTGCATTGCTTGTTGTACCGGTTTCGTGTAAACGTGTTCCCATGTTCTCATAGCTTGGTCGTTGTGGTGGGGGGTTAGGTTCCATTTGGGGACTATAGCAGTCGTCATCCGTATATGTGGATTGTGAATGAGTGAGGTAAAAAGGAAATTGAGTGTTTGGAGTCTCGTACCCATATGAATGATGGGGGCTTTGGTACGACGATGGTTGGTGGTATGTTGGGTTGGTTGAGGAATATTCCTCAGGGAAGCCAGGGTCTGGGCTGAGGTGAGATGTTGATGGGCCCATATAGGGGGATTGGACATATGCTCTTTGTTCGGTGTATTGTACTTGGGTGTGTGGCATATGTGAGTATTGGAATTGTGGGCCGGACATTTGGTTGGGTTGGTAATCAGGTTGAGGTTGGGGTTGAGTGTTGGTGGTTCTGTGTCGTCGGGTTGGTTGCCGGGAGGTTGATAGATGTTGGTAGTGTTGTTGGGGTGGTTGTTGGTAGTGTTGTTGTGGTGGTTGTTGATATTGTTGGGGTGGTTGTTGGTATTATTGGTGTGGTTGTTATTGGTGGTGGTGGTGCCGAGGTTGTTGTTGGTATTGGTGTTGAGGTTGCTGTTGGCGGTAACGTTGTCGCGGTTGTTGTTATGGCTCTGAAGGTTGCCTCCACTGGGTGCGAGGGTCGACCAAATAGCGGGGATGAGAAATATGCATTTCTAGATTTGTCACTGACCGGTACCAAGCAATGTATTGACGAGAGTGTTGCATAATCTCTTCATCTTCGTAAACGGGAAATTGTAAGATATGGTCTGCTCGCTTTTTCCACATCCTACAATACTCCCTGGGTGACAGGTTCTATGACGGAACACACTTGTGTTAATTCCACACAATCACAGGATCACCGCAAATTGAGTTATGATCTAATTTGTCAAGAAATCTTACCTCTTGTTAGCTGTGATCCTTCATTGAACGTGAAAACAATAATATCCCACATCACTACAACATACAACTATACCCCATCGTATAGAAAGGCCTGGTTAGAAAAAACCAAGGCTTTTGAGCAAATCTATGGAAACTGGGAGGGTTCGTACAAAGAGTTACCTCGCTACATGAATGCACTGCGAACGTATGCTCCTGGAACAGTTTATGTTCTGGAGACGACGTCGGCGTTTGCCCAAGACGGTACCTGTCTCAGCGGACATGGAATATTCAGTAGACTTTTCTGGGCTTTTCGACCTTGCATCACTGGGTTTGCACACTGTAAACCTATCATACAGATAGACGGAACATGGTTGTTCGGGAAATACAAGGGCACCCTACTGATGGCCGTGGCACAGGATGGCAACAATAACGTGTTCCCAATCGCCTATGCTCTTTTAGAGGCAGAGACTAGAGCAGCTTGGAGTTTCTTCCTAAAGAATCTTCGAACACACGTAGCACCACAACATGATCTTTGTCTAATTTCTGACAAACATGCCTCAATTGATAGTGCGTACAACAATCCCGTCAACAGTTGGCACGACCCACCATATACACATGTTTATTGCGCAAGACATATCGTTCAAAATTTCATGCGCGAGATCAAAGATAAGCGTCTTCGGAAAACATTTATGAATGCAGCGTACGCGCTGACACAACCAGGTTTTACATATTATCGCAGCCAGATCAGAATGGAAAACTCAGATGCAGGTGCGTGGGTTGATAATCTGCAAGTGGAAAAGTGGACACGGTCATACGACAATGGAGTGGGTTAGGGCCACATGACAACAAATCTAGTCGAATCAATGAACGACATCTTCAAAGGCATAAGAGCACTCCAAATAACTGCTTTGGTGAGTACAACATATTTTAGAATGGCCTCCTTGTTTGCAGAGAGAGGTGAAAAGTGGAACGCGGTAGTACCATATGGACAAGTGTGGAGTGAAAGTGCCAAAGCTAGCACTCATCTTGTTACAAGATTCGACCGACATAACCATAACTTCATTGTCAAAGAGACAATCAACCACAATGAGGGTTAGCCTAGACAAGAGTACAGGGTTAAACTACCATCTCATTGGTGCGAATGTGGAGAATTTCAGGCCTTTCGAATGCCCTGCTCTCATGTCATTGCAGCGTGTGCACATGTTCATCAAGATGCACTAGTACTTCTTTCTCCAAATTACAAGTCTGAGACCTTGCTCAATGTATACAACAATGCCTTCGAACCAATAGGAAAACCAAATTATTGGCCTACGTACGAAGGGGAAGTAGTTTGGCATAACAGTCAAATGCGGAGAAATAAAAATGGTCATCCCAAGAGCAAACGTATAACAACTAAAATGGACGACGTTGATAAACTAGAAAGAAAGTGTGGTCTATGTCGTCAACCTGGACACAATCGAAAAAATTGTCCCCAACGTGCTACAAGCTCAACATCCTGAAATTTGTATTTCATTTATCTGCATTTTTTAATATTGTAACAAATCTTCTTCTTTCCATTAATAGCATTTCTTACAAACACTAATACGCAGACAACAAAATAAAAAACTACACGATTAAAACAACAACATGAAAATGACGCATCAACAACACAAAAAATTATTTAAGACACTACAACCGTCAAAACAATCTCATCGGAACCATACATCATCGCAATAACGTCGACGTTTGTTTTAACTTCCTCCAACCAAATTCGAGGTTGACCAATTGTGAAGTTCATGGTTGTTCTCTTCCTCTGGATCCTTCAAATTTCTTCGCCAACTTCTATTTCCCCCTCTAACCAACGCATCAACTCTTTTTTCAGTTTAGCCATGGTAAATATGTGCCAAAATTTCATTTTCATTGGAGGTTTTGAGACCGAGAAAACAAAGTATTCATCTCTGATATGGATGTATGGAGATGTCATGATAGAAAAATATGAGAGAGTAACAGAGAATATGAGAGAATATGAGATGAGAAGTTGAAAAAAGGTGAAAAATGAAGGAGGGATGGGTGTTTATTTATAAAAAAAATACACGTAGGAGCTATCTGAAATGGCTCCTACATGTATAACAAGGAGGAGTCGCCGTCCTAGATGGATTTTTCATGAGGAGGAGCCACATGGGATGGCACATATGTGTGTTCTTTAAGTGCAGGACTCATCTCAGATGGCTCATATATGTTATTTAGTCCTGAAAGTTGGTTATTTGCGTAATTTTTTTCAAAAATTGGTTATTTACGTTTTTTTTTTAAATTTGGTTATTCCAAAGAAAAATTCACATATTTTACTATCGTAATTTGTTTTATTTAGGAGTTCACAAGTATTTTTTTTTTATAATGTGATATCATTAAACTTAATTGTAGTATTTATAACAAATATAATCTATATCTATATCTATATCTATATCTATATCTATATATATCCAATGCATCACATAATTCAATAACATCTATCAATGTCTCTAATTCATGCTTTGGCACCCCATCATCTAAATTTGTCACATCAAATATATTTTTATGTGGCATATAAGAATCATCTTCATTTTCTTATAAAAAAACATACTCTCTACTAGAGTTCCCGAGTTCAACTCCCGATATCTACCAAAAAAATATATTAATTTAACAACTAATTAATAATAACTTTAATATTCATAGTATAAATCTTATAGAATCATTTATTTATTTATTTACTTACAATCTTTTCATATATTGCATCATTGTTAATATATTTATGAAAGATAATATTGATTCTATAAATTTAGTAAATACAATCAAATATTTTAAGTCAATATAATACAAGTTTTTTTTAAAAATTACAAGTTAAAATTAGTAATTAACAACTTACAAAAACTTGAATTTTAGGCGAACATATTTAATAAGACAAAAAAAAATAAACTTTAAAGATTTACACTAAATAAAAAAAATAATAAAAATATGTGTAAAAAATAGACAATATTTAAAAAAAAACCACAAACAAAATTAATGAAAGAATTACTCTAAAATTAAAACTTTATGAGTTTCACACAATTCTCTAAAATTAAGATTTATCGGTTTCACTTCAAGAAAAAATCACCAAAAAAATAAAAGAGTAAAGATCATTTTTTTTAATAAAGAAATTCACACAATTTTAACAAAACATAATAATATAACTTCATGATTTGAATATTTGATATTTAACAGTGTCCACTAGACATGTCTATTTTTCGTGAGAAATAAAAAAAAAAAGCATTCTACTAAAAGTGGAGCAGTTTATTTTTTATCTTAATGTTGACTATGTTAATTTGTTACATATAGTCTAAGTCATTTGAATGTAGAATATCTCACGTCCATAAAATGATGAAGATTTAACAGTTTTTAAAATGTTAGAAAAAAATTAAAGGAAATATAATACAATTATTGGAATTTTTCTACTTATTTCGCATTTTAAAATTAAATAACGTCTTATTTATCATTTTTACAATTCAAAAATATTTTTTTAGTTAAAATTGTTCTCTCCTTTTCATCATCTTCATCTTATCGACTCAATTAAAATTATATAATTCAATACTACTTAAAAAATTAAACAATGTACAGCGCATCGCGCGTGTCTCAATCTAGTACTATATTAAAACCAATACATCAAATATTATAACGACACATCATCAATTATAACTTTAACACGTCATCAATTATTATTCTAAATTTGCCACATCATTCTATAGTGCAATGTGGCACATCTTAAAACTCATTTTCATCATATACTTTAACAAATTGAAGGTCACGGTTCAAACCATCGCAAAGACGAAATAAAATATCCATTTGAACAAATTTATCTAACAAATCAATGACTAATTCAACTATGTGGAGAACAAATCAATGATTAATTCAACTATGTGTATTCCCTAACCCCAATGATTGGTCTAGCGGTAGAGGCTTGGGTCTTGTGTTGGATCAGTTTATACAAAACTTTGTTCTGGTGTTAAACGGGGCACCCTCAAGTGGATAGTGGGATTGACCTATTCTCTCATATTTAAAATATAAAAGAGATGTAGAAATTTGTAACACCCCATACATATATGTCTAGAATAATATAAGGTAATGCTTATTATGGTACAAGAAACATACAATTAGCTAGAAATGACAAGAAATTAAAAACTGGATACAATACAATTCTAAATCAAAATGTATCCAAAAAGCTTGTCTCCAACTATGCATAACAGAAATGTGACATCTTCAAGGTCTTCCTGCATTTTGCTCATCTGCAGTCTTCGAAATCGTCCATCTAGAAATTCTACCACTTACAATCTGTTCATGAAAAAATAAGAAGATTGGAGTGAGATTACTAAATCTCAGTGAGTTCCCCTATCTTACGGGTTCGCTCGGTTCTACAGGGTACATGCATCAAAAATGGATTCACTGAGAATCCGGGTTTATATCTCACGGCTCGGTATAAGTACACAAAAGGGTAACACCACCATTGGAAGTCCCATAACTATCCAATAAGATGATAACACAAAAGCAACATTACCTTAATATGCAGACCCACATCCGTGTACACCCTCGAGGAGTCCTCGTGTACCTTATCGTCAAGAGACTTGCATAGGCAAACTGCTAGACAACAGATATGTCCTAAATGGAGTACATCTGCGACGGGTTCTAGCCATGACCTTGCCTATGTGGCCTCACGACCCCACCTCCGTCCAACGCAAGTGAGATGGGCCCCAACCACACAAGTGCAAACACGCCATCTTGAACGTAGACACCCACCCGGCGAAAGCCTAATGACATTGCCTAATTGGCGTCATTAGATGGTAAGTAATTTCGGTGAGGTAGCCCACGTGGCGTCACACACTTACCAATACCAAACATATAGATGAGTTCCTAGTGGGAAATGCCTCAAGGCCCAGACTAGCACATCACCTTTGGTAGCTCATGTGAGTACACGAGAAACACATGAGAAATGAAACATCGAGGAATAACAACCACATCATGGCATAACAGCCACATAACGGTGAGAAAAGGATTTACCATGTGATAGTCTGGTCCTACTTTGATTCAAGCATATATCAAAACCACAAGGTGCATCAAGCCACAAAGGCACACATCAAATCCAAACAATTCATCAAGACCAACCATTTGAACATTCAATCGGAACGAGGGGAAAAAATTTCAGAAAGCCATGTGATGCATACTTTTAGACCAAAAAGTCATCATATAAATATCATGTCATTTATACATATTCATCACATGTAATTTTATTGTTTTCCGATCATAGCATATATTAGACATGATTGGTTCATGTGATTATTTACGGTAAACTTAACCACATAAATATGCATAGTATCGATTAAAGTATCTAAACAAACCGTTCCGAAGTCGGAACCATTATGCACTTGGGACGTCATTGAATTAATTCTTCCCAAGAGGGTACATTAAGAGAGATCTCCACGCTGAGCAAGATCCTTTAATTTCCAGATTTTTCCATGTTTAGTGGGGTGCGCTGAGTGCGACCCCGACCGCTGAGCGCAGTCTGTGTTCTACAGAAAAATTCAGAACAGAACCAGTTCTGACTTGGGATTCCTAAACTCTATTTTTCTAATTTTCAATATCAGCCCACAAGTATTAGATACGAAAAATAATATATTAAGATGTTAAGCATTATTAATCACATAAATTAATCAAGGTATCTCACTAACCCTTGTTCCCAAATTCATGCAAAATCAAAAATCCTCAATTCCTACCCCAATTTTCTAACTAATGGAACTCATCTTGACTAATTGGAGATTATGAGGATATCCTTGCTGCCCTAGAACTCTACTTGTAACACACCAATATTACCCAAGGTTTATTATGCAAAAATCAGAGTAAATTAAAATTTCATAAACTCAATACTGAGGCATTACACCTTCAAAAACAAATCACTTTAAACACTTTGCTTTAAAGTATAAATCTCGGATGCATAGCCTTGTCGCAAATCATAAATTGATTCATAAAAATAAAACATCTCTTTTATTAAACTTCCTCATCAAAATCATGTTTTCATAAATTATGATTCTTATTCACAAAAGGAACAATAATAAAAGAACAACAACAAGACGACATAAATATTCCCCCCTGAGTGCTACGTATCAGAGCGAAACCGACTCGACTAACAGCAGCTATAAACTCCGTCTTCATAACCTGCACGTTACCAATATAAAGGTAACGGCGAAACAAGTAAAGGGTGAGTTACTCCAAAACATATAATTAAAGGCATGATAAAATATATATAATTTCGGAATTATAAAGGGTATAGATTAATAAGTGCAATTCCAACACATATCTAAATCCCACCTACTTGGTCGTCATTCTAATGTGTATAATTCAACACTATATCGCCATAACCTCATCGGCATAAATCATCACAACAACACATAAACTTCCATCACCACGAAATCATCGCAATTCAATACGTCACTAATCAACACAACAATTATAAACAACAACATCAAACAACAACATCAAACAATGCTAATAACATAAGCAACATAAATAAAACCATCGCAAATTGGCTAACGCCCATCGTCACAACCATCATCACATCATATTTGCATTAAGCATTTCATCAAGATTAAATCATCGCAAAACTCATCATTTATATTCATCGCAATTCAACATCATCCATCAATTAAAAACCCAATGCCAAACAACTCAAACGTAAACATAACCGACTCCATGAGGCACGACTATGTTATGCATGTGGTACCCGTTGCTTTGTCCATAATTAGGAACACTTGGCATAAAAGTCTCGTCGTTGGGCATAAAAGCCTCGTCGCTTGGCATAAAAGCCTCAACGCTTGGCATAAAAGCTCATCGTCGCTAATGCAATGTATGTGACTCGACAATAAACAACACAACACAAAAACATCATCATCGCTCATCAAAATTGGCATAAAGCCCACATCGCTATAATTTATCCAAATCAAGATAAATATATCATCGCATCATATTTGCATTATGCAAAACGTCACATATAATTCATCATCGTCAAAAGTCATGCATTCATAATTTGGAAGCATTTATTAACAACATCAATATAATCATCACATCATCATGTACAAAGACATATATCATCGCATCGCATATCAACAAGTATTCATTAGTAAATACACCGTCGCAAACGTTATGTTTATTCACACCGCATCATTATCAATTAATTCACCAAATTCCAAAAACAGAAAATTAGTCAAACACCTATAATCGTTGCAAAAGCCATTTCTAATAACCGGCATTAATCATAATCGCCAACATCGAAATCGGATTGTCCATACGTGCCTTAAATCTACTAAAACGCAATCCGATTCAATTTAACCGTATTAACACGATTCGAAAAGCCACTAGAAAATGCAAAAAAACCCAGAGTCAGTGAATCAACACGGGCACCCATGTTAATCAACACGGCCCGTGTTGATGGACCTGGAAGCAATTATCTCTTGTTCAAGAGGTCAACACGGTCCGTGTTGATGGACGCGTGTGAAAACTTCACTCAAAAACCAGTTTTTCTGTTACCATTCCCATTAATTCTAATCATCATCAACCTCATAATCCCTACACCTAATACATCCACAATCCATACTCGTAATCCAACTCATCTAATCTATTTCAATCAAACAATCAACAAAACCCTATAAATCAACTTTTTCCCCAAATCCGAAATATATCTATCAAACCCTAGAAATATGAGATGGAGAATCAAACCCCTTACCTCTAGCTTGGATGATTCCACAAGACTCCATCTTCAAGCTTGCTCAAGTTCTTCCTCTTCTTCCTCTCTTGCTCTTCTTCTTCTTCTTCCCAAACCCTCTCTTCTCTCTAGGTTTCTACTCGCTTGTTTTCCAAATGGGAAGAAAATGAGGAAATGTGGTTTTTATAACTTATGTTTCTTACTAGCTTCCAAGTTTCTGTTTGGCTTTTTGTGTTTACAATGGAAAGAAAAGGGAGGAAAACAACTTTTATAAGTTGTTTTCCTATTAGTAAGGTTAAGGGTGTAAACCCAATCCTAGGAAATTGCTCCTCACACCCCTCTCCAATTCTTATAAATTAACATACTAATAATATCCAATAATATTATTAATTCGATTAATTAAAATAATTCCGGGGAATTAAATATCGGATCCGAATATTATTTTACCGAACCGAACGGAATAAAAACCGGATCGAACAAAACGTCGCCAGATAAATTAATAGATATATTAATTAACCCAAATATTCTCGTCGCAAAATAAATATCGATGGTAATTCGAAAATATTAATATAATATAATATTAATTAAAACAGGGCGTTACAACTCTCCCCCACTTATAAACTTTTCGTCCTCAAAATTTTGACCAAAACGAACAACTAGGGACATGCCTACGCATTCGTCCGCTCAATCCTCGCGTCAATTAAACAACATGCAAAATACACCAAACACAAGGGTATCTCCCTAACCACAACGCCCAAACAAAAACAACCATGCCGAGATGCAAAGCCCATACAATGCACTCAAAACCAAATAACACTCAACAACCAAACAAGTCGCAGACACACCGGTTCGCTCGAGAACTAAACAAACAAGATCGATACCATCCTAACGTCTCAATCATGAGATTAGTCACACACTCGAACCTACGCCTCAGAAACGAGTTACCAAAGATAGGAACATAAAGTCCTACGACACAACACCGACATCATCGCTAAAACGAAAACAACAAAATGGTTATACAAACCAAAACTGAAACAATCAGAAAACGATAAAACCACGCGTGCTACGCAAACACGAAAGAGATGCCTTCAATCACGTATAAGCACGAACTCAAGAATCACAATTGCATCTATCGCTTTCAATCCAGAAAAATCACAAGGCACATCGTCCTTGTAGGTTACCCACGTACAACCCTTGAATAATAATCAAGTTACTCAAACATAACCAAACTGCGATACACCCCTCATTCTAGGGTTTATACAGACGACTTGCGACTATAACTCACTAGCCCAAATCCAACAATCTCGCATACTCGCTAAAAATTGAATGCTCGATATCTAAACCATGCTGCTTCACTTGTACGCATAAGATGCCAATCGTAAAACAACTCGGTTAATCCTCAACTTCACAATTACTCAGAATGGACACGTTCAAAGCATTCACCCATTAGGATACCTCGCCACATCATCCTCATCAACTCAAAAAATTACTCTTTCATTCTCGATTGATCAATGTCTATTGATCCTCTAAAATACATGACATAGTTTGACCTTTTCAAATATTGTCCAAACATTCACTTGTGAAACTTCGACGTACACACTTGACTTCAACGAAGCCTTCCCTTATACCAATCCAATTCCCAAAAATTTTATTAAGTAATCGCCATCCTCGCACCATCACAACAATCAATACACAGGCTTCTTATTCGAAACACCTTCATAACTTTCAATCTTCCAAAGTGGTAATTCAACCAAAACACTCTCTCAAGAACTCTACCCATCAACGTCGTCTCATACACCTGACTTACAACACAGGTCGAATTTAGAACCATAACATCCTTTTTATGGAATCCAACATGAACACCGCCGCGACCAACTTCAATCACAGATAGAACATTCTCCTTTATAAAACATCAATCATCTCAAGGTACTTGTAGTTACCAAACCATCTCAAAATTCTTTACTGTCAAGACTTATCTTAGTCGCAATCTAATAATCCACCACGGCTATTAGTATCCAACAAAATCCATATGTTAGTAGTGAACAAATCCCTAATAACCTTCTGAGCTTAATCTCAACAAGTGTCCCAAAATAAACGTGCAACATTCTTCGACATAATAAATCCCAAATAAGATATTCTTGGGTTATTCGCGATATCAACATACTAAACTCTGCACCAGACGAAGTTTCATTATAGATTGTACTAAAACTTGAACTGCCTCCAACCATTCCAATCTTCTCGCCATTAACATCATCACCCTAAGATTTCAATGAGCACAACCACATCAAACTCCAACTCACGCGTCCGACACTTTTCCCTTATGAAAATCAAATCGTTCCTAGGTAGTAATGCACTTTTCCAACTCCATGTCGAAATACATCTTAAGTCCAAAATGAAATATCACAATACACCGCACAAGGTTCTTCAGTACAAAACAAGACCAAAATCGAAGCATTCGCTAAACTTTCCGCTGGCTCAAACAAATTCGCTTCCCATTACGAAGTCCAAATAGCGACTCAACCATCTCGGGTCAAAATACCCACGATCAATACCAACTTATAAAAGATCTTCCATCAAACTCACAAAGCTAACCAACCAAAACAAAAGAACTTCTAAGCTTTGAAATAACCCTTTAAAGTCTTCTACAAGATGTAAAATAAATCTTCGCGGAACTGTCCAAAATATCACCGTCTAAGTCGCTTACTTAAGACACTCACGTCCAACAGTTCAAAACTCCTTCTTTAGAATACTTGACATGCACCGATCTAACTTCACTACTGATAACGCAACGCTCGGATGCTTGCCACAATTCCTTAACTTGATGTGAACCAAATAATATCCATGAACACAAAATAACTGTTACAGCTACTCATGAGAGTACTATTTGAACATTCCAAAATCACACCTGACGCATTAGTCACACCAATGACATCAACAAATACTCGCCAGGACCATACACTATCTTGAAAAGCATTGCCTAAACATCGCCAACTCTCACACTAACCCGTAGGCAGCTAGACTTCACATCAATCTCACTAAACACATAAACTCCAAATAACTGATTCATCCAAATATCAATCCTCGGAAGTAGACACTTGCCCTCAACATCCACTTCGTTCCTTGACTGCAAACGACACACCAACTTGGGCAACCTTTGTTCTTCTCGAACAACACAGTCGGCGTACTCCATGGCGACCCGCTCGAATAAACAAACTCTGCTCAAACCAATCCTCAAGTTGACTTTTCAACTCTAATTCAGAAGCAAACATCCCTTAAGGATACTTCGAATCACAACTAGTTCCAGAAACTAAATCCATCAAAACTTCACTTCGCACTACTGCGGCAATTCACTCACATCTTCACAATACGCTTCAGAAGAATCACAACAAGAAGCTCGCTTGCCAAAATCTAGTTTCTCACCAAAAATCCAAATTCGCCTACAACTCAAGTAACCATGCACTACCTTGTGCCACCTCATCTGCTTCACACACTATTAAGCTGGCAAGACAAGTTTATCCCAACCAACATAAATCCCGACTACTATCAACAAGAGATTAAGGATGATCAGTCCCTCAATTTGTCAATAGACAGTCGAGAATCATGATGGTGACATAAACCACCTCTACCAAACTACAACAGCGTCTTCAAACTTACGCTTCAAGTTACCAAAGCGTAACACTGCTTGAGGCTCCATCTCTAAGCCACAAGCGCCACCAAGAAGTAAAGCTTTTCCCCCACTTGTTTCAAACTCATCTCTACAGACAAACAATTAGAAACAAGCAAGTAGCGACAGTGTTTCACACACATGTTGCATACCAACGAGTTAAACACATTAATAACCTGGCCGACAGACCGACCTGCTCTGATACCACTAATGTAACACCCCAATATTACCCAAGGTATATTATGCAAAAATCCGAGTAAATAAAAATTTCATAAACTCAATACTGAGGCATTACACCTTCAAAAACAAATCACTTTAAACAGTTTTCTTTAAAGTATAAATCTCGGATACATAGCCTCATCGCAAATCATAAATTGATTCATAAAAATAAAACATCTCTTTTATTAAACTTCCTCATCAAAATCATGTTTTCATAAATTATGATTCTTATTCACAAAAGGAAATATAATAAAAGAAAAACAACAAGACGACATAAATATCCCCCCCCCCCCGAGTGCTACGTATCAGAGCGACACCGACTCGACTAACAGCAACTATAAACTCCGTCTTCATAACCTGCACGTTACCAATATAAAAGTAACGACGAAACAAGTAAAGGGTGAGATACTCCAAAACATATAATTAAAGGCATGGTAAAATATATATAATTTCGGAATTATAAAGGGTATAGATTAATAAGTGCAATTCCAACACATATCTAAATCTCACCTACTTGATCGTCATTCTAATGTGTATAATTCAACACTATATCGCCATAACCTCATAGGCATAAATCATCACAACAACACATAAACTTCCATCACCACGAAATCATCGCAAGTCAATACGTCACTAATCAACACGACAATTATAAACAACAACATCAAACAACAACATCAAACAATGCTAATAACATAAGCAACATAAATAAAACCATCGCAAATTGTCTAAAGCCCATCGTCACAACCATCATCACACCATATTTGCATTAAGCATTTCATCAAGATTAAATCATCGCAAAACTCATCATTTATATTCATCGCAATTCAACATCATCCATCAATCAAAATCCCAACGCCAAACAACTCAAACATAAACATAACCAACTCCATGAGACACGACTATGTTATGCATGTGGTACCCGTCGCTTTGTCCATAATTAGGAACACTTGGCATAAAAGCCTCTTCGCTTGGCAGAAAAGTCTCGTCGCTTGGCATAAAAGCCTATCGTCGCTAATGCAATGTATGTGACTCGACAATAAACAACACAACACAAAAACATCATCATCGTTCATCAAAATTGGCCTAAAGCCCACATCGCTATAATTTATCCAAATCAAGATAAATATATCATCGCATCATATTTGCATTATGCAAAACGTCACATATAATTCATCATCGTCAAAAGTCATGCATTCATAATTCGGAAGCATTTACTAACAACATCAATATAATCATCACATCATCATGTACAAAGACATATATCATCGCATCGCATATCAACAAGTATTCATTAGTAAATACACCGTCGCAAACATTATGTTTATTCACACCGCATCATTATCAATTAATTCACCAAATTCCAAAAATGGAAAATTAGTCAAACACATATAATCGTCACGAAAGCCATTTCTAATAACCGGCATTAATCATAATCGTCAACATCGAAATCGGATTGTCCATACGTGCCTTAAATCTACTAAAACGCAATCCGATTCAATTTAACCGTATTTTGGCCTATTTCGGGTCATCTCTTAAAAACTCATAATTTCTAAAAACTAACCTCACCACTACGTTCTACACGTCGAACTTAGTTAGCACGTCAATTTTCGTTGAATTCGGAGCAACTTGCTCCGTCGTCGAATTTACCAAAATCGGAAAATCGGAACATAATCGGGTTCTAAATTTAATCGACTAACTTATGTCATTTTATCGCATTTTACGCTTTGGTTATGTGTTTGAGTGTTTTCAGGGTCATAAGAATAAAACAGGATAAATCGGGGCAAAAGAAGTGCAAAAATCAGAATATGGGAGGCTACAGATGCATCAACACGGCCCCCCGTGTGAATAAACACGTCCCGTGTCGAAAAGCCACTAGAAAATGTAAAAAAACCCAGAGTCATTGAATCAACACGGGTACCTGTGTTAATCAACACGGCCCGTGTTGATGGACCTGGCAGCAATTATCTCTTGTTCAAGAGGTCAACACGGCCCGTGTTGATGGACGCGTGTGAAAACTTCACTCAAAAACCAGTTTTTCTGTTACCATTCCCATTAATTCTAATCATCATCAACCTCATAATCCCTACACCTAATACATCCACAATCCATACTCCTAATCCTACTCATCTAATCTATTTCAATCAAACAATCAACAAAACCCAATAAATCAACTTTTTCCCCAAATCCGAAATATATCTATCAAACCCTAGCAATATGAGATGGAGAATCAAACCCCTTACCTCTAGCTTGGATGATTCCACAAGACTCCATCTTCAAGCTTGCTCAAGTTCTTCCTCTTCTTCCTCTCTTGCTCCTCTTCTTCTTCTTCTTCCCAAAACCCTCTCTTTCTCTCTAGGTTTCTACTCTTCGCTTGTTTTCCAAATGGGAAGAAAATGAGGAAATGTGGTTTTTATAACTTATGTTTCTTACTAGCTTCCAAGTTTCTGTTTGGCTTTTTGTGTTTACAATGGAAAGAAAAGGGAGGAAAACAACTTATTAAGGGTGTAAACCCAATCCTAGGAAATTGCTCCTCACACCCCTCTCCAATTCTTATAAATTAACATACTAATAATATCCAATAATATTATTAATTCGATTAATTAAAATAATTCCGGGGAATTAAATATCGGATCCGAATATTATTTTACCGAACCGAACGGAATAAAAACCGGATCGAACAAAACGTCGCCAGATAAATTAATAGATATATTAATTAACCCAAATATTCTCGTCGCAAAATAAATATCGATGGTAATTCGAAAATATTAATATAATATAATATTAATTAAAACAGGGCGTTACAACTCTCCCCCACTTATAAACTTTTCGTCCTCAAAATTTTGACCAAAACGAACAACTAGGGACATGCCTACGCATTCGTCCGCTCAATCCTCGCGTCAATTAAACAACATGCAAAATACACCAAACACAAGGGTATCTCCCTAACCACAACGCCCAAACAAAAACAACCATGCCGAGATGCAAAGCCCATACAATGCACTCAAAACCAAATAACACTCAACAACCAAACAAGTCGCAGACACACCGGTTCGCTCGAGAACTAAACAAACAAGATCGATACCATCCTAACGCCTCAATCATGAGATTAGTCACACACTCGAACCTCGCCCGAAACGAATTACCAAAGATAGGAACATAAAGTCCTACGACACAACACCGACATCATCACTAAAACGAAAACAACAAAATGGTTATACAAACCAAAACTGAAACAATCAGAAAACGATAAAACCACGCGTGCTACGCAAACACGAAAGAGATGCCTTCAATCACGTATAAGCACGAACTCAAGAATCACAATTGCATCTATCGCTTTCAATCCAGAAAAATCACAAGGCACATCGTCCTTGTAGGTTACCCACGTACAACCCTTGAATAATAATCAAGTTACTCAAACATAACCAAACTGCGATACACCCCTCATTCTAGGGTTTATACAGACGACTTGCGACTATAACTCACTAGCCCAAATCCAACAATCTCGCATACTCGCTAAAAATTGAATGCTCGATATCTAAACCATGCTGCTTCACTTGTACGCATAAGATGCCAATCGTAAAACAACTCGGTTAATCCTCAACTTCACAATTACTCAGAATGGACACGTTCAAAGCGTACACCCATCAGGATACCTCGCCACATCAGCCTCATCAACTCAAAAAATTACTCTTTTATAACTTATGTTTCTTACTAGCTTCCAAGTTTCTATTTGGATTTTTGTGTTCACAATGGAAAGAAAAGGGAGGTGAATAGCTTTTATAAATTGTTTTCCTATTATTAAGGTTAAGGGTGTAAACCCAATCCTAGGAAATTGCTCCTCACACCCCTCTCCAATTCTTATAAATTATCATACTAATAATATCCAATAATATTATTAATTCGATTAATTAAAATAATTCCGGGGAATTAAATATCGGATCCGAATATTATTTTACCGAACTGAACGGAATAAAAACCGGACCGAACAAAACGTCGCTAGATAAATTAATAGATATATTAATTAACACAAATATTCTCGTCGCAAAATAAATATCGATCGGTAATTCGAAAATATTAATATAATATAATATTAATTAAAATAGGGCGTTACACTACTCATGCCCAAAACTTCTCCTCTAACTATGCCAATCGCGTAATCACTTCTATGTCCATTTTCAACTTGCATCCATCAACTTCAAAAGTGTTTTTCTCCTTCAATACATAAGCTATTATTGTACCCCAAAATTTACCCTCTTTTTTCCTGTACTTCTGACTTATAATTCGATTGCATAAACATATATGTATTCGTATACATAGCATTGATAATGAGGTTACCATGTACAAGGTATCCCAATTGCCAAATAAAGAAAAGATTCTTTTCATTTATTTCTCAATAAAGTGGATTTTGAGTTTTTGGCGCATTTCGGGACACTCCAGAAAGCGTATCTCTCAGTTCGTCTGGTATTTTCTGATGAGTTTTGACCATCAGGTTCCTCTCATTATTATCTACAACTTTCGTTTGAAATCCGGAAGCAAATTTCGTGAGGAAGGTCCCCAAAGAAATTGAGTTCTCCAGATGATTAAATTGAATTTTAGTGTTGAACCGTGCGTTCTTCCCACTAAATAGTTCATATCTCCTAGTTGGAAACTCAGAATTGAACAGGACCAATTTTTAAAATTCCATATCGAAGTCCTCTACAACTTTCATTTGCAACTCGAGAGATGATTGCTCACCAATCAATACCAGAATTTTATTCTTCGGGCTTGATTTTGAACTGAATCGAGCAATTTTCATCTGATATGTGAACTTCAAAAAATCATATCTCGCTCAATTTTCATATAAACGAGGTGCAACCAGTGCCAAAAGTTCACAAATTTCGTTAGCTTCAATTGTCTCAGAAATACTCATTCGCAAATTTTGATTAGAAGACCCTCGTTCAAGGCATTTTCTCCGAAGAGCGCATTGAAAATTCTACTTGTGTCAGTAGCCTGAAAACTGTGCTGAAACTTCAAAAATCCGCACCCCTTGACCGTTCACCTAATCGAGTCGAAATTTTGATTCAAGCAAGCAAAATCGCATTTCGAACACTTCTAGTTTACATTTTGACTTTAAATTCCACACGAATTTGGATGTTTTGGATTAATTACGAAAATTATTCGGATAATCATGAGTTAGGCTTGATCATTGGATCTAGGCCCAACTCCTAGAACTATAAATAGATTTTTGCCTTCACAAATGACAACAACACAATCATTTGCTATCAGTCACTCTCCAATTCTCTCTCAAACCAAAGCAAAACTCAAGAACAAATTTCAAACTTCAGCTTTCCCTCCAAGCAACCACCACAGGCCGCCATAAGACCTCTGCCTGACACCTGTCACCATCGTAGACCGTGCTAAGCGCTCCCTGCGATTTCTGATTTTTTCATTGCAGCTTATCTCCACAGAATCTTGATCTTCTCCTCCTTCTTCTACTCGAATCTGACATAGAAAGAACTATTTCATCTTGATTTCTCTTTAATTTCAAGATTCAAAGATTTCTTCTCCCTCTCCTTCAACTCTCTTTTGATGACTTCAAGTTTCTTCAATAAATCAAGGTCAATTCCAAGGATTATAATCAATTCGGTGTTGATTTGGTATTTTCTTTGAAGAACACAAAGAATTCCTCTTCAATTCAAACTTCAAGTTCAAGTAAGTGTTTAGTTCAATTAAGCACTTATTTTAAGCTATTATTGACTTTTAGGTTTTCTTGAAATTGAATATTGTTATTGCTTGCAAATTCAATGAAGATTCTGATTTAAGAACTTTCATTCTTGAATTCTTTGATTTGAATTGGATTTTGCAACGTTATTTTTGTCGGTGTGAGGATTTTTTGTACATAGCATGCATATACTCCTGTGCATTTGTATTCACCAAGCATCTTGGCCACAAATTTATGCTTCTTTCATCATCTATTACATGCTCATGCATTAGAGAGCATTTAGATTGATTGGATTGCATTGATTCATATTGATTTGAGGCATAACTTGCATTTGAAAGTGTGTCGACATGTAGATTCACAAGCATCTTGATCACTAGGCACCTCATGCATTGTATGTAAATTCATTGCATATGCATGCCAAGAGTTTGTGGTAATGTATAACCTAGACTTAACATGAGTTTCTAACATTTCTTTGTAGCATGACTTGTTTGCATTGATTCCTAGCATATGAGCATTAGAATTGTTGTTGCAACTTGCATTTTTAACATGTTCATACATAATCTTACATGAACATTAGAATTATTGATACAACTTGCATTCTTAACATGTTCAAACATAATCTTGTAATAAAAATTAGATTGTTGATACAACTTGCATTCTTAACATGTCCATACATAATATTGCATATGACATTATAATTGTTGATACAACTTGCATTCTTAACTTGTTCATACATAATCTTGTAATGAACATTAGAATTGTTGATACAACTTGCATTCTTAACATGTTCATACATAATCTTGCATACGGACATTAGATTTGTTGATTCAACTTGCATTCTTAACATGTTCATACATAATCTTGCATATGAGCATTAGAATTGTTGATTCAACTTGCATTCTTGCCATGTTCATGCATGGTTGCTTGGCATATGAGCATTAGAATTGTTGATTCAACTTGCATTTTTAACATGGTCATACATTTGGTCCTTGATATATGTGTATTGCATTTGTCGCTCCTACTTGAATTCCTCACATGTTCATGCATTTGAATTTTATCTAGAACATTGCATTGTATGCTTCTAATTGCATTCCTCACATGTTCATGTATTTGAATTTCATCTAAGAATATTGGAATCGTTACAACTTGCATTCTTCACATGTTCATGCATTTGAATTTCATCTAAGAACATTCGAATTGTTGCCTTGACTTGTATTCCTCGCATGTTCATGCATTTGATCTTCACCTTTGAACATTGGAACTGTTGCTTCATTGTATGGATTGACTTTTGGGATTGAGAACGTCGCGGGCAGGTGAATCAGGACAAAATAGGGAGATTCTGCAAGTTACAGACCGCGCTTAGCGCCATCAGGAGCGTGCTAAGTGCCAAAGCTACTGACTTTTGTTTTGCAGGTCGCGCTTAGTGCCACCAGGAGCGTGCTAAGCGCCAAACTTTCTGTCTGGGTTGCGCTTAGCGCGGTATACCAGGCTTAGCGCGACCTGGAACTATTTTTTCTGTTATTTCTTAATTCCAAGTGCAAACAACAGGCGTTTGTTAAGGACCAATTTGTAGTTATTTTGCACATTATTTTGTGGTCCTTAACAATGTCTTTGTATTTAATTTGTATATTTATTCTAGTATTTTGTTTTAATTAGGTTTTTATTTAGTTTTTGTTCAATATATATTATTTAACTTACTTTCACTCTTAATTTTAGGAATTTATTAACTAATTCTCCCAAGCTTTGATTCAAGGGCACTTGAAGAGCTTTAGGGATGATTCTTTTGAAGATAATTTTGGAAGAGGGAAGCATGCTACAGGTCGCGCTCAACGCGGTTCCAGCATGAGTGCGCTCAGCGCGACTTAACCGCGCTCAGCGCGGTCTGCGAAATTCAGAAAAAAGGACAGCCCATGCTTTCACCTTTGGAGCCACCAACCCATCACTTCACCAGACCTTTTTGGCTTGTAAAGGAAGCAAGAAACACAAGCCATCATTATCTTTTCATCTTTGTAAAATCTAGGGCAAGTTTAGGAAAAATACACCATAGCTTTTCCTTCTTGATTTTCTTGGATTTTCATCATCACTACCAACAATCTTGAGAGCAAGCAACCATGGAAATGAGTGGCTAAGCTCTTTTTGTGTCAAGATTAGAGGTAGTTGATCTATATAGTATGTATTTCTTTTAATCCATTTGTGTATGAACATAGTTGATGATTAATATAGTTGAATATCTTTGTTCTTCATCTTTATGCTTTGAGTTTTGCTTGGAAAAGAATATTTCAAAGTGACCTAGGATATTCATCCTCTCATAAACAAATGCTAGGAATAGATTTGTGTGTTAGAGTTTACAAAATATTGAACTTAATGAATATTATGCTAATAGTTGTAGTGAGGAATCATGCAAGGATTAACATGATAACATTCACAATCTTGGTGGGAAATCTACAAGATTGAGAGGATATGTATTTGTAGAAATCATCTATTATGTTCATCGCTTGATTAAATGAATATGTATGAAACTAGATCAATGAAACTAATCTTGACATGCCTTCTTAACTTGAAAACAATCTCAAACTCTCTCTAATCCAAACTATAACTCTCTTTGAAAGAATTAATTTAGTTGTTGTTTGGAAACTCATGGTTCTAGTAGAGTAGATAACAAACCCTTTGGTTACATCATCTTAAAACATAATTTTCTATTGAAAGACTATAACATGCACCAATCCCTGTGGAATCGATAATCAAAAATACTTTGTTCACGGAAAAAAATCTACAACAAAATGGCGCCGTTGCTGGGGATTGGCGTTTGATGTTGTTAGTATAGCAATAGTTGTGTGTTTTAAGACTTTTTCTACTAATCTCTCTTTGTTTCTTTTGTGTGGCTAGACTTTTTCAGGAATTAGTTTATGCGGGGAAGTATTCCAGTCGACCAACTCCTTTTCGATCCCGAAATTGAAAGGACGGCTAGGAGACTTAACAGTAGTGCTAAAAGAAGAAAAAGACAAGCTAGGCAAAGGCAAGAAAGAGGAGAAGCATCTACTTCTTCAACACCACCCGTGTTTGGAGAAGTCACCACTATGGAGGAGAATCAACCACCACCACCACCACCACCACCGCGGGGGCCGTGTGTCAATAGCCCTCGCCATAATGCTCAATTTGCCCGTCAAGCAAATGCAAGGGTTATGAAATGAAAACGGCTTGCTTCAACTTCTATGCAAGTCCATTTCATGGCCACGACCATGAAGACCCTTACACTCACCTTACCAAGTTTTATGAGATCGCGGGAGCGCGGGTGCTCGGAAGACCAAGAAGAGCAATATTTCCAAAGGCTTTTCCTCATTCTCTAGTGGGAAGGCAAAAGATTGGTATCTTGATCAATTGCAAGAGACAATGACTAATTGGAATGTTTTGGAGGAAAAGTTTCTTGAACGCTTTTTCCCTCAATCACGTTTCATGGAGGCTAAGACGGCTATCTCGGTATTTTCGCAAGGAGTAAACGAGCCTTTGAATCGGGCATGGAAAGATATAAGTCTATGCTAAGGAAGTGTCCGAGCCACGGTTTTGACGAGCTTACACAAATTCATATTTTCCGAAATGGTCTCCAACCTCAACACAAATTGTTGTTCGATGCCACGGCGGGAGGTTCTTTGATGGCAAAAACACCGTATGAAGCAATCCAAATAATTGAGAAGATGGGTAGGAATGATCATCAAACTCAACATGATCAAGGAGGTGTACAAGTGAAAACGGGAGTTTTAGAAATTGGTTCGAGTCATGAAGCACTTGTGGCGCAAAACAAATTGTTTGCGAAACAAGTTGAAGAATTGACAAAACAAATGGCTAAACTCCCTCAACAAATCATGGAGTTACAA
The DNA here is from genome assembly GCA_021764765.1 of Vicia sativa. Lineage (NCBI taxonomy): Eukaryota > Viridiplantae > Streptophyta > Magnoliopsida > Fabales > Fabaceae > Vicia > Vicia sativa. Next base: position 156,897,629 of record CM038794.1, read on the forward strand.
GGAGCATCAAATAAGCAAGCTCACCAAATAGCTTGTTGTGAATTGTGCAAAGGAGATCATAAAACCGGCTTTTGTCCTCCGGAGAATGAGGAAGCTAACTATGTGGCCAACCAAGGCCAAGGGTATCAACAACGAGCTCCTTACCCTTATCAAAATCAAAACCAAGGTTACCAACAAAGGGGTAATCAAGGTTATCAAGGAGGGTGGAGGAAAGATAACAATAATCAAGGAAGGCAAAATCCATATCAAACACAAAATCAAAATCAAAGTCAACCTCAAAATCAAGTGAGATCTTCCAACATTCAAGACACTCTAGCTCAATTTATGCAAGCTTCTATGGCTAATCAAAAGAGCACGGAGGCGTCCATCAAGAATTTGGAGACACAAGTGGGACAACTCGCTAAGCAACTTTCCGAACAAAGTGCTTCGACATCATTTTGCCCAACTACGCAAACAAATCCTAAGGAGCATTGCAAAGCCATAACAACAAGAAGTGGTAGAGTTTGTGATGAGAAAAGGAAAGTAGTTGAAAGTAAGAAAAAAGTAGTGGAGAAGGATGAAGAAGTAATAGTGGAGGAAGAGGTAGTTGAAAAAGATGAAGAGGTTGAAGTCGAAAAACATGATAATGTTGATGTGGAGGATGAATTAGTTGAAAATGAGGTGTTAGTTGAAAATGAAAAGGAAAATGGTGTAGTTGAAAAGGAGAAAAATAAGAAAATGAAAAAGGGAAAAGAGAAGGAAGTAACTTATCCATTGAGAAGTTTACCATATCCTCACCTTCCTTCTAAAAAGGATGATGCAAAGCACTATGCTAGGTTTATGGATATTTTCAAGAAATTGCAAATAAATATTCCATTTACCGAAGCATTAGAGCAAATGCCAAAATATGCAAAATTCATGAAGGATATCTTGACAAAAAAGAAGAGATATACGGATCAAGAAACCATAATGGTGGATGCGAGTTGTAGTGCAATAATTCAACGCACTATTCCGAAGAAAGAGAGTGATCCGGGGCGTGTAACTTTGCCCGTTACTATTGGGGATGTATATGTTGGAAAAGGATTAATTGATTTGGGATCAAGTATCAACTTGATTCCATTATCCATTGTGAAGAGATTGGGGGAGATTGAATTAAAGTCCACAAAAATGACATTGCAATTAGCGGACAAGTCTATTACTCGCCCACACGGCGTAGCTTTAGATTTGTTGGTAAAAGTGGACAAATTCTTTTTTCCGGTTGATTTTGTTGTCATAGACATGGAGGAAGATGTGGATGCACCTTTAATTCTTGGAAGACCATTCATGAAGACGGCTAGGATGATGATTGATATAGATGATGGCCTAATGAAGGTGAGAGTTCAAGATGAAGAAATTTTCTTTAATCTTTTTGAAGCAATGAAGCATCCCATGGATAAGAAAGATTGTTTCAAGATTGACGTTATTGAGGAAGCAACACAAGAGGTGAATGATGATGATGATAGTCGAGATATTGAGGAGTGTTTGGAAGGAATGGATATTTCAAAGGAAATGCACCCTTGGGAGGAAGAAGAGGAAAGTTTGAAAAAGCATCTAAAAGATGACGACCAAAAACTTGAGTTGAAAGAGCTACCGTCTCATTTAAAGTATGTGTTTCTTGAGGAGGGAGGTAAAAAGCCCGTAATCATTAGCAATACATTGTCGGAGAATGAGGAGGAAAGCTTAATTGAAGTTTTGAAATCGAACAAAAATGCGATTGGTTGGGTCTTAGCCAATTTGAAAGGCATAAGCCCGGCCTATTGTATGCACAACATTATGATGGAGGACGAGTACAAACCGGTATCCCAACCTCAACGGCGATTGAATCCGGTGATGAAGGAGGTAGTTCGCAAAGAAGTAGTGAAGATGCTTGAAGCGGGGATGATTTACCCGATTTCGGATAGTACGTGGGTGAGCCCGGTTCATGTTGTTCCTAAGAAAGGAGGGTTGACGGTTGTATCTAATGATAAGGATGAGCTAGTGCAAACAAGAAAAGTGACGGGGTGGAGAATGTGTATTGATTACCGTAGGCTTAACAAAGCGACGAGAAAAGATCATTTTCCTCTTCCGTTCATGGACAAAATGTTAGAAAGGCTTGCTGGACAACAATACTATTGTTTCTTGGATGGTTATTCGGGATATAATCAAATATCGGTGAATCCGGAAGATCATGAGAAAACGGCTTTCACATGTCCGTTTGAATTTTCGCGATAGGCGTATGCCTTTTGGCTTATGCAATGGCAACATTCCAAAGGTGCATGCAAGCTATATTCGCCGATTTGATTGAAAAAACAATTGAAGTTTTTATGGATGATTTTTCTGTTTTTGGAGCTTCATTTGATTTATGTTTGGAAAATTTGGACACCGTCTTGAAGAGGTGTGTTGGGAAAAGTGCAACTTTATGGTGACCGAGGGGATCGTCCTTGGCCACAAGATATCTTCAAGAGGAATTGAGGTTGACAAAGCAAAAATTGATGTTATCAAGACACTTCCCCCACCTACCAATGTCAAAGGCATTCGGAGCTTTTTGGGTCATGCGGGATTCTATCGAAGATTCATCAAGGACTTCTCCAAAATAGCCAAACCTTTGAGCAACTTGCTCAACAAAGATAAGTCTTTCTTGTTTGATAATGATTGTTTGTTAGCTTTTGAAAAATTAAAGGAGAATTTGATAAATGCACCCATAATCACTGCGCCTAATTGGAAACTTGATTTTGAACTAATGTGTGACGCTAATGATTATGCGGTAGAGCCATTAGGCCAAAGGAAGAACAAAATCTTCCATGCTATACATTATGCGAGCAAAGTTTTGAATGATGCACAAATAAACTATGCAACAACTGAAAAAGAGTTGCTCGCAATTGTATATGCATTGGAAAAGTTTCGTCCTTACCTAATTGGTTCCAAGGTTGTGGTTTTCACGGATCATTCGCGATAAAATATCGCTACCAAACCGGATTCTAAACAAAGGCTAATCCGATGGATTCTTCTTTTGCAAGAATTTGATTTAGAGGTCCGTGATAAAAAAGGTTCGGAAAATTTGGTAGCGGATCATTTGTCTCGCTTAGTGAACGTAAAAATTACGGACAAGGAAACAGAGGTGAAGGAGGAATTCCCGGATGAGAAGTTATTTGCAATCCAAGAGCGACCGTGGTTTGCCGACATGGCAAATTACAAGGCCGCGGGATTAATTCCGGAAGATTTGACTTGGAATGAGAAAAGGAAATTTTTAGCCGATACGAAGTATTATGTGTGGGATGAACCTTACATTTTTAGGTTGAGTAGTGATGGATTGCTAAGAAGGTGTGTGAGTGATGAAGAGGCCAAAAACATTCTTTGGCATTGTCACAATTCCCCTTGTGGGGGACACTATAATGGAATGCGGACGGCCACCAAAGTCCTACAATCGGGATTTTATTGGCCTTCGCTATTCAAAGATGCGTATGCTCACGCTAAGTCATGTGACAAATGTCAAAGAAGTGGCGGGATAGGAAAAAGAGATGAAATGCCGTTGAACAATATGTTGGAAGTGGAGGTATTTGATTGTTGGGGGATTGATTTTGTCGGTCCTTTTCCATCTTCGTTTTCTAATGAATATATTCTTGTAGCTGTGGATTACGTGTCAAAGTGGGTAGAGGCCATTGCTTCACCTAAGGCCGACGCCAAAACTGTTATCAAATTTTTGAAAAGAAACATTTTTTCTCGTTTTGGTGTGCCTAGGGTGCTCATTAGTGATGGTGGGTCGCACTTTTGCAATGCATTGTTACAAAAACTTTTGAAACAATTTGGTGTAAAACATAAGGTGACGACCCCCTATCACCCTCAAGCAAATGGCCAAGCCGAGGTGTCTAATAGAGAAATCAAAAAGATTTTGGAAAAAACTGTTTCGGGTTCTAGAAAAGATTGGTCACAAAAATTAGATGAAGCTTTGTGGGCGTATCGAACCGCCTATAAAGCTCCTATTGGACTAACCCCGTTTCAGGTTGTGTATGGCAAAACTTGTCACCTCCCGGTAGAGATGGAGCACAAAGCATTGTGGGCCCTCCGATTCTTGAATTTTGATCCATCCTTGGCGGGTGAAAAGCGAAAATTACAACTCGTTCAATTGGAAGAAATGCGCGAGGGAGCATACCATTCAAACCGGAGGTACAAAGCAAAAGTTAAGGTTTCTCATGATAAGAAGATAAAGATCAAGGAATTAAGGCCGGGACAAAAGGTTCTCTTGTTCAATTCCCGGATGAGGCTTTTTCCGGGAAAACTCAAAACAAAGTGGTCCGGTCCGTTTTTAATCAAAGAAGTCAAAGAGTATGGTGCAAATTGTCTTGCAGACATGAAGGCTGAACCTTGATGATCATGATGATCAATGATCATCATGAACCGCTCACCGAGGCAAACTTCCTTAAACTCCAACATTTTGTTAATTTTGCACCACCCAGACTGATTTTTTTAAAATGAAATTTGATGTTTAAATGATGTTATTTTCAACCCTTTTTCACTCTTTTCTTCACCATTCCTCACTCAAAAAACCAAAACTGCAATCCAATCAATGCTTCCTAGTAAGTATTCTATGTTTTTCCTTTCTCAATTTCATACATTGCATGTTTAGGTTAGATTTTGAAAACCTAGGGTTAGGAATTTTCGAATTTTCTCTTAGAATTAGGAAGTTTTTGTGTTAGAGAAGTAATATGATGTTATTTTCGCTGCCCCAGGAAGTGTTTGTGTGGAGAAAAATTCTGTTTTGCAGAAGAATTTTTCTGAAAATCGCAGAGCGATCTGCAATTTTGAAAAATTCTTCTGCTGTGTTTTTAGTGTTTCCGATTAGTTGAAATGCTTTGGTTGGTTGATTTGCTTTGCTGTTTGCATGATTCATTGCTAATGGACACCTCGGTGTCATTTTTCCGTTGATTTTGTGTTGAAAATTTCAGATGGCACCTAAGCGACAAAGAGTTTCCTCTGCTGGGGCTGGGCCCTCTCGGCCTGCTGCGTTCGATGCTGTTCGATTTCTGGGAGCTGCTCAGGAGGCTCGCTACAAAGAGCTCGAGGAGCGAAACATCTGGACTGAGCGCACCATCAGCCTCCGTGAGCAAGGGCACTACCACACGCCTCATGTCATCCTTGATAACTACGGGTTGGAAGTTCTTTGTAACCCTCAGACAAAGGTGAACGTGGAGCTTGTTCGAGAGTTCTATGCTAATGCTATCCCGGCCGAGGGATGTGAGTTTAGGTTTGCTTCCGTTGTTCGAGGCAAATCCGTTTCTTTCTCTCGCTCAGCAATCAACAGTTTTCTGGGCATCAACTGGACAGCCCCAGAGGACCAACTGGATGTCTACCATGAGCACCTGGCTCGTGGTAATTGGGATTACGACATGCTGAGGAATAAGCTCTGTTTGTCTGGGCATTCTTATGAGTTGAATCGGGCTGGTCAACCTTTGAAATTCAACAGGGCCAGTCTGAAAACAAGTGCCCGAGTTATGATGTGTGTGGCTCTTTACAATCTGAAACCTAGGAGCCACACATCTTCGATACCCATGGAGACGGCAGGTTTGATTGCTTACATGCTCGATGAGGAGCAAATTGATTTTGGCCGTCTGATCGCGAATGAACTGAAGAGGGTTACACTTAGTTATACCTCCAGGGGGGAGCGTATAAAATGTGCTCTCACATATCCTGGGTTGATTATGGGTTTTCTTAAGAGGGCGAAGGTGGCCTTTCCTACAGTAGGACACCTAACCATTGATGGAGTTGTTGATGATCACTACTGTGATCGATTTTGTAGGGTCCTTGATAATACTGCTGCCCAGGCTGTACCAGTTGCAGCGGCACTTCCTCAGGCTAGTCCATCAGAAGAATGGAACAGGCAGATGCATCTCGCTCATCAGAGAGCATTTTTGTTTATGCATGAGAGCATGGAGCACCTTGTTCTGCAGATTCGAGAGCCCGATGTGAACCATTTCACTCGCACGGGTGAGCAGCTTCCGTGCCTATGCTGGTTGGCCCGGGGTCGGGCCAAATGCTGAGGAGGAGGTGGGAGATGAGGATGTTGGTGAAGAGAGTTCTGGTTCTGGTTCCGGTTCTGACTCGGGGTCTGTTGGAGATTCGATTCTTGAGGCCTCTGACTGATGATTTCTCTTATTTTCCTGTTTTTATTTTACTTTCAGCATTCTAGTTTTAGATTTTACTTTTGCATTTTAGTTTTAAACTCTGGATTTTGTTGGTTGCCATCCAATTTTGGGGATTGGCTTGTAATTCCAATTAATATTTTGTAGGCATGGAGCCTAAATACTTCTTTTTAAGTTTTAAACACCATTTTGGGGTGTCTTCTCATTTTAAGTTTAGTTTCTTTTATTTTGTTCTATTTTATTTTATTTTTAGATTATAGTATTTAGTTTGAATTTACTTCTTGTGGTTTGTCCGGAGTGTTCAAATGGTTCTTCAAAGCTAGTAAGCGTGTTTCACCAAAGTGATGGTGATGATAAAATTCTTGATTCATTCCACAAAGAAGGTACACATTTAATCGTTTTGTAGAAACATAACATGTCTATGAAATTTGTTCTTTATGCAAGATATTTTGGCATGTACAAAAAATTTGTGTTCACATTCGAATCATTAGGACATAAACCATATATGTGAGAAGCTTCCACTTTTTACCAAATATTGAGTGCCTAATAGTTGTGTTAACTCGTGTGATTCATGCTTAATCTTTACTTGTTTGTGATAACTTGGAAACTAAGAAATGATCAAGGCAATTTTTGTGCATTATGAGAAAAACCACCAATTCTAAAAGGGCTTCAATTACCCGTAAGAGAGTGAATCCTTGTGAACCCTTTTGAGCTTAAATAGTATTTGTAGGATGAATGTATCAAATCAACTAATTGTTAAGTAGGCCACTTAATAGTTGTTGATGATCTTTAAAAAATTCAATGATAATTCATTCTATAAATTTTCTTGTTGATGAATACCACCCCTTTTGTCATTTAACCCTTGAAGAGCATGTCTTGAATAAAAAAGGATTGATATAAATGAAGTTGGGGAGGTGGATCAAAAAGAACCTAAATTGATGGCACAGTGATCCTAAAGAAAGAAAAAGAATAGAGAAAAAGAAAAATACAAAAGAAGAAAGAAATTTGTTTATAAAAAGAGATCAAAAAGAAAAAAAGAGAGGATCATTGTGTGGAAAGAAAAGAGGTTGTGAATAATGAGATGGGAATTAGTTGTGAAATGCTCTTCATATCCTTTTACCCGATTCGTTTCAATGGCTTTGTACTTAAATATCCCTTGTTTCTAACCTAAGCCAAGTTACAACCTTGAAAGTCCTTAGTGATCTTCGTTTCCGTTTTATCATTTAACTTGTTTCGATGAATGCATGAATTATTCTGGATGTGCATAATTATTAGTGAGAGTGTTTGGTCCTTTGTGAATATGCATTTTGTTCTTCATGAACTTTGAAGAAACGATTAGGTGATTCAAGTGTGAACATATCTTTTATTTTGTTATATGTTTTGATATATTGTGTTTAGAACTTAATTCATGGCCATGTTGTGTTTAGAAGAAGCGATTGATGTGTGCTTTTTCCTGGTATGTCGAGTTTGAACCATTACTCTTGTGTGAGTTTGCATGCTTGCATTTTGTTCTTTCTAGCTTTGTAAGATTATTGACTTTTGTTTGGGGACAAACAAAGAAGTAAGTTGGGGAGAGTTGTTAAGGACCAATTTGTAGTTATTTTGCACATTATTTTGTGGTCCTTAACAATGTCTTTGTATTTAATTTGTATATTTATTCTAGTATTTTGTTTTAATTAGGTTTTTATTTAGTTTTTGTTCAATATATATTATTTAACTTACTTTCACTCTTAATTGTAGGAATTTATTAACTAATTCTCCCAAGCTTTGATTCAAGGGCACTTGAAGAGCTTTAGGGATGATTCTTTTGAAGATAATTTTGGAAGAGGGAAGCATGCTACAGGTCGCGCTCAGCGCGGTTCCAGCATGAGTGCGCTCAGCGTGGTCTGCGAAATTCAGAAAAAAGGACAGCCCATGCTTTCACCTTTGGAGCCACCAACCCATCACTTCACCAGACCTTTTTGGCTTGTAAAGGAAGCAAGAAACACAAGCCATCATTATCTTTTCATCTTTGTAAAATCTAGGGCAAGTTTAGGAAAAATACACCATAGCTTTTCCTTCTTGATTTTCTTGGATTTTCATCATCACTACCAACAATCTTGAGAGCAAGCAACCATGGAAATGAGTGGCTAAGCTCTTTTTGTGTCAAGATTAGAGGTAGTTGATCTATATAGTATGTATTTCTTTTAATCCATTTGTGTATGAACATAGTTGATGATTAATATAGTTGAATATCTTTGTTCTTCATCTTTATGCTTTGAGTTTTGCTTGGAAAAGAATATTTCAAAGTGACCTAGGATATTCATCCTCTCATAAACAAATGCTAGGAATAGATTTGTGTGTTAGAGTTTACAAAATATTGAACTTAATGATTATTATGCTAATAGTTGTAGTGAGGAATCATGCAAGGATTAACATGATAACATTCACAATCTTGGTGGGAAATCTACAAGATTGAGAGGATATGTATTTGTAGAAATCATCTATTATGTTCATCGCTTGATTAAATGAATATGTATGAAACTAGATCAATGAAACTAATCTTGACATGCCTTCATAAACTTGAAAACAATCTCAAACTCTCTCTAATCCAAACTATAACTCTCTTTGAAAGAATTAATTTAGTTGTTGTTTGGAAACTCATGGTTCTAGTAGAGTAGATAACAAACCCTTTGGTTACATCATCTTAAAACATAATTTTCTATTGAAAGACTATAACATGCACCAATCCCTGTGGAATCGATAATCAAAAATACTTTGTTCACGGAAAAAAATCTACAACAGTGTTCTAACATTCCTAACCATTATTTGAGATGTATTTGATGCAGGAGTTTGTGTTGTACATACGTATGACTCAATTCTTTGATATTTCACATTTGTATACCCACATATACATTCCTTTTTCTTGTTTTTTTTTGTCTAACTCCCTTCTTGCAGGCATATCCCGAGTGGAACGTGTATACACTTGTTCTTTTTCTTGTGCACATACGCGTACATTCTATTGTCTGCTTGTGTGGTTCTCTTGTAGGTGTTATTGCTTCGGATGCGTATGAACACATATTCTGCTTGTTTTTTATACCTTGAGTTCCTCTCACCGGTTTACTCTTATTGCATGGCTGTAGTACTTGAAGTTTTCTGGATTATTCATTAGCTCGCAGTGCTCTTCGGATTTATATCCGTCTGGTAGTTTCTACACCATTTATTGCATTCTCTTACAGCTTTCCTAGATATCATGAGAAGTAGGGCTTTACAGCTTTCAGTTGACATGAGAAGTAGGAATAGAGATGCATGATGGGGTTTCCGTAGTTGGAGCATGTTTAGGAACCCCTCTAGTTTATTTAAATACCCGTTTAGGGAGCTTCTGTTTGCTAATTGTGTTTGGTTTGTTTAAAGTCCTCATCCATGCATAGGGAAACGCCTTTCATTGTGTTTACAATTGTGCTTGCATAGGTCAGAAGTGGTTAGGACACCTGACGTGGCACCACTAAGAAAAGTCTCGCTTTTTATATTTCCTACTATCGAGTCAATGATATATGGGCAAGCGGAAAGGGTCGACAGTCGTCCCCATAGTTCTTGTCCGTGTCTGTATGGTGCACGCGAATCGTGTTACTATTCCTATCGAGTCGATCATAAAAGTGGCCAGAGTCCCCTATTCTGACTCTCCACTCATTCATGGGGTTCGCATTTGCTGTTGAGCTCACATAGTTTGCTCCGTGGGTTATGCCTACAAATTGTTTGACATTTGTTTGTGCATTGCATTGCTTGTGTGCTTCTGCCAAAGCACTTAATTGCTTCATCCCTTTGCATCCCTTGGTTCTACAACCAAGACGGATATAGGATAGCTTTCCCCCCAGGGATGCTTGGTTAGGATAGATTCTCGAGCGTAGACATTAGGATTTTCATCCTTTGCATGTTGACATAGGTAGAGATTCCCTTACATCATCAACCATAAGTCCAATCTTTGCATGACAACAATAGGGCTAGTACTAATTAATCTCCCTTTTGTTTTGCTAGTTCTTTTGCATCCTTGCATGTAATTAAGACTAAAACTTGCTTTCTTATCTTTGAAAACAAAAACACTTAATAATGGTTTGAACTCCTTTCTCAAGGTAAAACCAACTAACCAAGACAAACTCTTTTCTCCTTTGCGCGCTTTTCTTTTGTGTTTAAAACCTTTTTCATAAGTAAAAAACACAAAACCCACCAAAACAAGTGAGCCGGACTACGGTGCTCTGACTTTCCCATTGCACGCGGGAATACGTAGGCATCTTGTCACGGGGCTCGATCGAGCACAACTTGTAAATACTTCCTTCTTTTCCCCGTGATTTCTTTATTTTCTCTTTTCTTTTGCATGCATTGTAGCGTTCGAGCATAGATAGATATAACACATTCTTTATCTAGAAAATAGAAGTGGATACCGTAGAGTACTACGGGCGTGTGGGATGCTAATATCTTTCCCTCGCATAACTAACTCCCTTACCTAGATTCTCTCAATTTCTCGGTCGAAGGACCGCAATTTCTCCCCTTCAGGTTTGCTCAATGTTTTCCTTTCTCCATCGTGAGATAAAAGACGTTCGATGATGACTCCATTGATACACCCCTATCAGTCGGAAGTTCAGTCGGGTAGTTTTAGCTATGAACACGAATTAATATACTAAATTGAAGAGAATTTTGTGTAGATTCTAAAACTTCATGAATTACCTGAATCGGAGCTACGAGTAAAAAGTTATGACCTGATACGTGGGAGCTGCTCCCAAGTTGCAAAAATGGAAGTTTGATAATGATCCTTGAGTTCTCTTCTTTCTCTCTCACTAATTTTCTTTCAACAAAATCAGATTTGGTTATGTTATTTTCCATAACACCTTTAAGACCACATGCAAGGGAGGTTTAATGTAACATCCCAATTTTTAAAAATAGCTAATTATTAATTATTATTATTATATATTATATTATGTGATAATTAATTTAATTGGGTGTTTTAATTTAAATGTGAATTATTTGAATATATGTCTTATTTAAATAATTGTGTTTTATGAATAGAATTATGGTTATTATGTATTGGTTCTATTTATGGGAATGGAAGTAACAGAGAGGTGTTAAGTATTAAGCCCATTAAGAAAATCTTAGTTAGTAAGGATTAGAAGGGAATCATAATTAGAATTTCATTTGGAGAAATAAGAGAAATAAGAGAAAGAAGAGAAGAGAAGAGGAGAAAGAGGAGAAAGAGGAAAAGTGAAGAGGAAACCCTAGAAGAAGAATCTTCAAGAGGCAAGGGTGGAGAATCCATGTTATTGTTTGATTGTATATTGTGTGTAATGATTAGGAACATGCTAGGTTGTTCAATTTCAATTTCTAGTATCTTTGAATGTTAGGGTTTGAAAGGGAATTGTGTTTTTTCAACTTAGGACGATGACCCATGACTAGAAACATTTGAGATACCCTTTAATGATGTTATTTGGCTAATTGCAATGGGTTTTATGTGGTAATTTAGTGGGTGAAAGAATCTGGTTCGTAGCAGGAAAAGTGCAGAATCGCAGACCGCGCTTAGCACGAGGAGGATCCCGCTTAGCGCGAAATGTCCTGACTTTTGGGTTGTTTGTTCAGCGAGGTGCGCTTAGCGCGATAGGTCGGACTTAGCATAACCTGAAATGAAAAATCTTATTTTTAGGATCTTTTGACATGGCATCTTATATGATTATATTTATTGTAGTATTTTCATATATGTGATTAATTGATCCAATTGTGATTGAATGTGTTTTAGATTGGTTTTGAATACTATTTCAAGGTATGCTTAAGTACTTGAGTATAGTATTTGCTAATCTTATTTGATGGAGTGTGTTGAATAACATTGGTGGAATGATGTGTCATAATGTTATTTGCTATGGGTGATGATATGTGTAAGATACATGTGATGATCTTGTTATTGAAATATAATGATGTGAAATTGATGTATAATTCACATGAGATGAATTGTGATTAAATGCTTGGATAATTGAGATTTTGTGAATAATTTTAATTTGCATATGTTATCTTGGCACCGCGTCTCCGTCAAACGACACAGTTTCTACGACAAGCGAGTCCATTGCCATTATCAAAACCCTTAAGTGTTTTTTTCTTTCATATTTTCTCTTCTCAGTGTTTCATAAGCCATATTTCAAAAAATTGTGTTCATACTATGTGCTTGTTAATGATGCAAGAGAATACAATAGGTTATGTTTTACTTAGAATATTAATTTAATAAATTTACATGTAGTAATGAGACAATTAAAATTTAAAATTATAAAATTAAATAATTTGTTTAGTCTATTAAAATTTACACCTGTTTTATATTAATGGGAGTAACTTGTATCAACTTATAATAATATTTTTATTTTATATCCGTTTTGTAAAACTAGGGTGTAAATTATCACGTGCTAATATTTAAAATAACATTTTATTTACAAAATTACCGTCACATTTCTTATTTACACCCATTTTTAATATATGAGATGTAAATTTAAATATTAGATTGTTCTTTTTGCGCTCGTGGTTGTATTAAGACCATGTACGTATTTCAGTGACCTTGATTTGAAATCTATTTACTGCACTTTTCTATTTTTTTTCCAATTGACCTAGGGACCAAAAGTAAAATCTTTTCATCAGGCATCTTACCCTATTTATTTATTTATTTATTTTTAAATACAAAAAATATTTTTTTGCATGAAAAAGAAATATTCATGATATAATAAAAAAATATTGATTTCATTAAATTATTCACTTAAATGTAACATTTCTCTTTTAATTTTTTATATTATACCTTTCTCAATTCCCGCAGTTATTTTCCCAACTGAGAAAAAATTATTTGCATGAATTTCTTAGAAAATGACACTTTTTACTTTTTTAAATCTTAACTTTATTTATTTACTCTGTTATACGTTATATCAAATGTGAACATTTATTTGTATGAATACTATAGAAATGGATTCTAAATTTTCAATTATGTAATTTTCATCTTCATCAAAATACCTTAAACTCAAATTCCATCGTTTCTTCTGACTTAAGTCTTTGAATATCAAATTATTTGAATAATGAAAACAAACTTTCAAAATAATACATTTGGAAACCCAACAGAGTTTCTCTTGAATTTATTGATGGCCATTGCCTTTGAAAAATATATAAAACTTAAACTATAAAGTCAACATATTTGAACTAAACATGTATATGAAGACCCACAATAAATATATATACATTAAAAAGACACAAAGTTAAATCATGAAAAAGAAAAATTTTAAAAGCAATAATGGTTTTCAGTGATTGACACTGATATAAAACTTAAATGTATTTGGTCAAAATTTTGATCAACTACATCTGCCTCTCATAGATCCAATAAAAGCGGGTCGGCCTAAGGGCCAAGCCACCATGGCTAGGGCTTTAGGCCTCAAAAATTTGGGTTTAAAAAAGGCTTCATATTTATTTTATTTAGTTATAATAATCTGTAATGACATATTAAACACATAAATGTTCATAGTTGAGTTAGTAAAGCTTAAACCACTTTTTTTTTTGTCTTGAGATCAACTCTTAGCAACCACAAAATTATTATTTTAAAATACATTTTTAAAGATCTCGTTTAAAAAATTTCTTTAGGTCTCCAAACACGTTGGGCCGGCCCTGAATAAAAGATAATGTTTAAAGGAAATATAAACTAAAACAAACGACAATAGGGCAATACCCTTCGAGAACATCTATTTTATTCCATTCACAGGTTTAAACTTGATTTCCAACATCCTCTAAGATTTGAGTTTATGGTTGAGTCTATTTCATCATCTGTTCGACTTCTTTTAGGGTGTCATCAATAAGCAATGACAGATCTTCGAGATCAGACTCGTTCAAATCATTTCCATCAAATTCGCCTGTTCGTATAAAATGATCAACTAAATCATTCATTTCTTTCTTCTTGGTGATGTCTTTTTGTTTCGTTAATTTCTCTTGCTCTTTCAATATAGACTGTTTCAAGAAAGCCTTTTGATCCAACATCATTTTTCTTTGATCAGATTCAGGAAAACTCCTATGTCTGTCTAACAATGTTTGAAATGTATCTTTTGACGGCCAAAAAGTTGGTTGTGACATATTTTCTTCATAGATTATGCCACATGCATCAATGCCACAAAGGGTGGTGATTTCTTTCATCTTCTTAATGATTCCTGTTGAAAGTCATATCCAAGATGGTGAGGAGTTTTGAAAGAAAAGTGCATTGGTTTAAAATTTTCCACAATTTACAATGTGATGACATCATATGTAATAATAATACTAATGTTAAATATCTATTGAGAAATTTCAATACTATGAATATGCCTTAGACAAATTAAAGGGAAAAATATATAAAACCTTGCTTCCTTTTTCTGAATGATGTGTTTCTCTTGGAGTCGTCACTAATGTAGTCAACCTCAACATTTCTTGCAGCCATAGTGATGAGAAAATTGAAGAAATTACTAAACAAGGGAGTTCTATAAATGATGTTGATCATGCCTTTTTTCGTGACACTAATGATGCTCTATTTATAGGCATATTTTAGATACAACTAGATTTAATTTAAAGCAAAGCTTTTGATAGAAGCTTTTAATGCTTTACGTTACATTCAAAATCACATTTATGGTCATTTAAATATCATGATGTAAAAATACTCCCTTTCATAAAACAAATACCCCTTTTCCTTACTATATAAGTTTTTGTTGTTTAATATTATTATTATTTGAGTTATGCATTTTTAAAATAAAATAGTTAAATGTTTTGTTAAGACAACTCTCTCAGTAATCATGTAAAGACATTGAAAAATACAAATTTAAATCTGCAACATCTCCTCTTTCTTCTCTAAAGGATTAAATTCAATCCGTTAGAATATCAAATTAAACAGATGATTTAATAAAATACTACTTCCTTTCCTTAATATATAAGTTTTTGATGTTT
Organism: Vicia sativa; assembly: GCA_021764765.1. Lineage (NCBI taxonomy): Eukaryota > Viridiplantae > Streptophyta > Magnoliopsida > Fabales > Fabaceae > Vicia > Vicia sativa. The sequence continues at coordinate 156,912,706 of CM038794.1, forward strand.
AATATTATTAGTCTTTGATTTATAAATTTTCAAGAATTAAATACTTAAATGTTTTTGTTAAGACAACATGTCAATAATCGTGCAAAGACACTAGAAATGTGAATTTGAATTTGTTACATCTCGCTGTTTCATCTTTAAATTCCACCAGTTAAACTACCAAACAAAAAATTAACAACTATAAAATAAAATAAACTAAAATGGTTATACAATTATGTTTAGTTCCTTTTTAAGTTTCATATTTTTTTTTTAAATATTTTGTTTATTATACACGTACGTTATTTTAATAACTCAACATCACATTTTTCATAAAATTAACTATTTCTTAAATTAACGAAAAAGAGAAAGAGAGTCTGTGATTGAAATTATTTGAAAGAGATAAAAAATCTACTTTTAATATAATAAAATAACATAATATCAAAATGACTTAATTATACTAACTAAACTAATTTAAAACCCAAATTTCATACTCCTAAACCTCATTTCATCTAATTAATTATTATTAACCCTAATTAAATATCTATCCAATTAATATAAATCTAAGTTCTCATGATAGCAATCCTATACACACATCATTTTCATAACTACTCTAAATCAAGTTAGACACATGTCATCTTCATAGTTACTCTAACATCAACCTTGATCGTACCTGACCAGAAGGTTCGTCAAGGCCCAAGCTGCAGGTGAGGTCGAAGGAGATGGGGGAGGGGAGGTACCTGCAAGATACTTTGATGCCAAAGTAAGTGAGGGCAAGAGAGAGAGAGAGCAATTAAGTGAATAGAAGAGAATTAATGAAATCTCTGACCCTCTCGAATGAGAGGGTATTTATAAACCCCCAACGATGGGCCAAGGTCCAGTTAGTGGTTAGTTTATTCAGGCCCATTAAGGAATTGCTAGGGTTTGCGTGAGCAAGGAGTCCAGCACGTGGCCTCCTCCCTGGACTATCGCTCTGTGATATGCGGGGTGTTTGACCCTGTATTCTCGGTGGGCAGGTGACGGTTGAGCAACCGTGATATGTGGGGTGCTTGACCCGGTATTCTCGGAGGTTAGGTGACGATTGAGTAATCGTTGGCCACGTGGCCCTAACATGCACAAGAGGAGATCTCTAGCCGTTATGGGCAGATGGGCCTTCGAATCATTATGCTTATTGGATTGAGTCTCAATGGCAGTGGGCCAGATGTTGGGCCAGCCCACAATAGGAGCCCCCCAAGTTATTATTCTCGAAGATAGCGATGACTTTGAGTCGAGGACTCGTCCGTAGGGAACCCTGTTTATGTGGCCCTCCCCTCGAGGAGATTTGTTCGCCCAAGGCATGAGGCGTGATCGAGATGGACGGGATGGATAACCGTGGGCACGAATTCGTATTCGCTCCCTACTGTTGGGATGAATAACCGCAGGCACAGATTCTCCTTCGCACCTCGGGCACAAGGGAGAAGGGGATTTGGTCGTGAGTGCATCGCGTGGCTTTGTACGCCGGCTTAAGGGTGACACGTGTTAACCCTCAGGTCATGTGTCCTGCTTAGAGAGGTATGTGGAGCTACATAGGGTGTGACCTTTCTCATGCCCAAAGAGGTTTGGCTATAAAAAGGCCTCTTAGGGTTTCATTTGGCATTTTTCATTTAATCCATCAGTTTGGATCTCAAACCTCTCCACGCGAAGCTTCACGAACCTCTAAGAATCTCCAACATATTCCTAAAAGATGTCTACCAATCCCAACAATGCAGGTAAATATCCCTCGAACTCTTTGTATTTTTTCTCTAGATTTGGGTTTTGGGATAAAATTGTCGGGGAGATTTATGATTCTCGCGGGGGAGATCATGAATATCTTAAGGAAATATGTGAGTAGCGCGTGGATAGCTTTGAATACCCCGGGGAAATATGTGAGTGCCGCGAGGAAAGCCATGAATCTCCCGAGGGGGTGTATGAATATATCTAGGGATTTATGAATCTCTCGGGTATAATCATGAGCATCTCGAGGGGATATATGAGTATTGCGGGCATTGTCTATGAATGTCATATAGTGATATATGAACATCGTGAGTGTTTTTAAGAGTGTTGTGGAGAGGCTTATGGATATCAAGGGGACTTTGTTCGTCCGTCTGGTCGACTCTAGGGGCTAAATGGTTTATCGTGGGCAATCCTGCGAGGCGTTTGTTACGCCGAGCATCTAGCCCTTTCACTTGACTTGCGGTGGAAGGGTGGATTTGATAACGTCGAATTCACTTTTCTTTCTCTGCTTTTTAGGTGTCGGGGTCCAGCCATCTGAAAATCCACACAGAGAAGGTACAAGCAATCGTCGTCAAATCTGTCTTGCTGCAGATCTCTCGTGGGTTGCGCCTGAATCGCGGGATTTTCGTTCTGATTTTATCGTCGACCCATCTTCGGCTTTTAACATTATCGAGGATCTAGACGAGGGTATGGAACCTTCATGGGCACTCCAGATCCCCGGTGAGAGCAGAAGGATATGCTCTTCTCATGCGTCGACGAGGTTCCCTATGTATGAGTTTGCCTTCCTATAGGCGGGGATCTGTATGCCTTTCACGAGCTTTCAGTCCGGGGGAGTTCACATGGTTGGACTTGGACCCCTCGCAGCTCCATCCAAATTCCTTGGATTTCATGAGGGTTTTCGAACTCTTCTGTCGGTACCTCGATATTAGGGCCACTCTGCCCCTTTTCTTCCGTATTTTCCATCTTCAGCGGCAGATGGTCGGTGACAAGTGCGCCTGGGTGTCCTTGAAATGGTCTGGGAAGCTATTTCGGCTGTACCTGGAGTCTGTTAGAGACTTCAAGAAGCGATTTTATGTGGTGAAGCCTCTTACTAGGGATGTCGAGGATACGCTCTTCGTTCGATCTGTGGAGGTCGATAGTGGCATAACGCACAGTTCAACACTAAAATTCAGTTTAATCCTCTGGAGAAACCAATTTCCTTGGGGACCTTTCTCACACAATTTACTTCCGGCTTTCAAATGAAGGTTGTGTATAATAATAAGAGGAACTTGCTAATCAATAATCATTAGAAAATAACCGACGAGCTGATAGATACGCCTTCTAGAGTGCCCAAAACGCTGAAAACCCAAAATTCACGTTATTGAAAAATAAGCGAATAAATTCTTTTTGTTTGGCGAAACAACCTCCAATCTGAACAAATAAATTGGAGAATAAATTGAAATGATCCCAGACCTTATGGAACCACCTCAAAACAACTTTCTGACCAGAATACGTTGTATTGAGCACGCGAATCGGAGAATATCGACACCAGACTCAAAGTGATCTGAGATAACCGAAACGTACCATTTCCTTCACCACTTGGGATACCTTGAACCTGGTAACCCCATGATCAATGCTATGTATGCGACTACATGTATGTTTATGCAATTGAATTATAAGCTAGAAATACGGGAAAGAAGAGGGTAAATTTTGGGGTACAACACGATCCAACAACCTGGAGAATTAAAGAAGAAGAAAATTTCAGATGTTTAAGTCCTCAGGATGTTTCAAAGAGGAATGTCTCTATCAATTTTCCCAAGGATTATGCTAGCTAAAACATCAAAGTAAGTCTAGAGTATCATACAAAAAGAGTTTGTAGGAGACTCAAAGGTGCGAACGATGAAGATTCAATCTCTTAAGAGAGATAATGAAAATGAAAGGATGACGGACAACGAGATCCTGAATTGTTGACAAAATTTTGATTAGTTTGACAACAAAAGTTAACCTAATTGTGGTTGTGATAACAGAAACCAACGATCTATCAACCATGATTGTTCAAGGGTTGATGGGATCTTTGAGGTACTACCAACAAAGGCTGCTACATCACTCTGAAAAATCCGTCGAGAGTTCCTTTCAATATAAACTCAACGTTCAACCCAACAATGGTGAAAATAAGCCCCTAATACAAAATAAAGGTGATTATTCTAGAGATGGAAGTTTTGAAAGAGGCAGAGGAAGAAACTCACGAGGAAGAGGCTTGAGTGGCAGAAGATGGCGTGAAGGAGCATCAAATAAATGGTGGAACATTTGTAAGAGTAATACTAATGACAAGAAGTATTGTTGAAACAAGGGAAAATCGCAACGCCACAATTGCAAGATATTGGGGAACCTTCAAAAGGAATGTCATATTGCAAATTTGCAACATGCTTCATTTGTAGAAGGAGAATCTGATGAAGGAAAGTTGTTTTTTGCCTGTCAAAAATAATTTCATGAAGAAGGTAAAAACGATATTCTTCTTGATACTTTGTATGTTGATGATTTAGTGTTCATAAGCAATAACAAAAAATTGATTGAAAATTTCAAAATTCAAATGAAGAAAACATATGAGATGAGATATCTTGGCTTGCTGCATCATTTTCTTGGTATTGAGGTTTACCAAGATACATATGGAGTTTTTATTTGTCAAAAGAGATATGTTGAAATTATTTTGAAAAAGTTTGGCATGTATGGATGCAAACCTGTTGATATCCCTTTAGGGGTGAATGAAAAATTAAAAAAGGAAGATGGTGGAAGATTAGTAGATCCAAGCATCTATAGAAGTTTGGTTTGAAGTTTGTTTTATCTTACAGCTTCAAGGCCTGATTTAATGTTTGCTGCTAGTTTAATCTCAAGTTTCATGAGTAAATCATCTCGGGGCAGCAAAAAGAGTTTTGAGGTATGTCATGGAACCATAGAGCATGAAATTAGATTTGGAAAGAATTATAAACTTGAAGCTAAAAGCTATTGTGATAGTGATTGGGTCGGAAGTGTTGATGATGTGAAAAGCACTTCTGCTTATGTTTTCAACCTTGGTTCAGGTGTGATCTCTTGGTGCTCAAAGAAGTAAGACATTGTAGCGCAATCTTCAGCTGAAGCAGAATATTTGGCAGCAGGTTTGGCTACACAAGAATCATTGTGATTGAGAAGAATACTTGAATATATCAGAGAAAAGCAAGAAGAAAGTATATTGCTCCACTGTGACAATAAATCAGCAATAGCCATTGCAACGAATCATGTTTTCCACGGTCGAACAAGACTTATTAATATAAAGCATCACATTATTCGAAGTGTGATCGAAGATGGCGATGTGCAGTTAGTGTTCTGCAGTTGTCAAGAACAGCTTGTAGACATCTTGACTAAAGCACTATCAAGAAGAAGATTTCATCAACTTTGAGAAGGAATCGGAGTTAAAGAACAACCCATTAAGGGGAGTGTTAAAATTAATGTGTTTTAACCACCACTATCTTTAGTAAGCATTATTAGAGAAGTGTAGCCATCACATTATAATTATTATCTTTATTTAGATTTATGGTAGAGTTGTATTATTAAGATTGAGAGAACCAAAGAGTCCTCATCTTGATTATACCAACTTATTGTCTTCTTTGTTGTTTTGCTTCAAGCCTATATAAAGGCTTTGTAATGCTAAGTTGTAGGCAAATGAAAAAGCAGTGGGTGGTGAATTCAATAAAAGAATTCGCAGTTTTTTAATGTTTATCCACCGATAGAAGTATAGGGCAAAAGTACTTAAAATTACTTTTCCATAGGAAATGTTTGTCATTTCAGAGAATTTGATAGGAATAGCCTTCTTGCTTATGATAATATTGAAGAGAGTAAGCAAGATGGAGGTTCTTTACTTTTCCAAAAGTTTTTTGAGAATCAAAAAGATTTGCTTTGATCTTAGAGACAAACTCCTTCCAATTTTGAGTTGTGTTTTACAATACCAGAATTTTCAACACCAATCAGTTGAGCAATAATGTCTTTGATCTAATAATTCTGCTTTCAGTCGTGTTTCATAATATATGAAATAAATCATTTTTTTTAATAAATAAATTTAATTGTTAATAATCAAGACTAATGATGGTGCAGAAATGTTGAAAGCACATACAATACTCTTTAATTAATCAAACCACAATACATAAAACATGTGAAAAATACACCATAATGACCAATGATTGTGTCTTCACGTACGCACACAAAAAATTCATATGATCATACAATAAATATTTGGATTAAACTCGTCATATCCACCTCAAAGGATATGCATCATCAAGTCCGTAAACACATAATTTTTTTCAAGGCAGTAGATTAGGATTCTGAAGATTGGCATCATAACCTAATGGAATTGTTTCAAGTTCACCACCGTGCATCATCGTGTCCATAAGCATGATGTCATTATTATTCATAGCCATCCCAACATGGCCATGACCCATCATTACTATTTCATCATAGTTAGCTGCTGTTGGTTGTGGTAGCGGTGGTGGAAGTAGTGGCAGTGGTGGTGCCATTTGGAGATGACCATGATTCATCATTGTAATTTCTTCATTATTGGATGTGGTTGGTGGTGGCGGCGGCGGTGGGAGTAGCAGTGGCGGTTCCATTTGGAGTTGGACTTCACTTTGATTTTGATGTATATTACCGTTGCTATCACCTGATACCAACCTTCTTCCAATCTCCTTCAGATTCTGATTAATCATCCAATTAAGATCATTCAAACCAGCCATCGACCAATCGTTCTGCACGACCATCCCAGCATTGAGACATTGAAACATCAGCATGGTTGTCTCTTTCTCTCTGTTGTCTCTACATAGCTTTTGAAGTTGCTTGTCAGCCTTCGAAATACTTTCTTTCAGAAATCTCTCTTGATTCATCATCTTTTTGCTTTGTTCAAACTCAGGCACTGTCTTGAATTTTGAAAGCACGTTTTCGACTCCAGACGGGGATGGCCAGATCTCAGGTTGAGGATCGTACGGGCCATAAATAATAGCGCAAGCATCGATACCGCAAAGGGTTGTAAGTTCATCTACCTTCTTCACCAAACTCCTCTTCCTTTTATTGTATGCTAATTTCCTTGCTTTTTCATTCTCAATGAAAGCAAGTTTCACCTTTTGTCTAGTCATGGTTTTGACAAGAATAAGATGAAAATATAGAGAAGAGAAGAAGAAGAAAAGTTGATGGTTGTGATTTTGTTTTCTGAAAAATGTATTGTATATATAGAACATATTCCATATACGTATACGTGGTTAGATGCATGTGACTTTCTTTTTCTAAATGGCATTTTTTCCAACGGTAAAATGCGTCTTTATTTTCATTCCATCCATGTACATCTATAAAATGGAAGCTGTTATGACATTTATATCTTTCTGTTTTTAAAAGGATGTATCTAAAATCGTAATCTCTATATTCATGCACGAAGACTATCTCATAGAGGAGAAGGATTGGAGTTTGTTGGGCCGCCCAGAGCTACACATAAAGGGTGGGACTCTTTGGATTTTGTTTGGCATATTTTCATTGCACTCCGAAAATGCTCCTCACTTTAGGGTTACTTTGCAGACACATAATAGTCACCCAATTTCATATTAAATAAGTTTAGAGATATATATTCGAACTATTTTTGGATAAATTCGAATATGCATCTCTAAATTATTTTCTGGGTCTTTTTTTCAGAACCAGTTTACTGATATTGTGGTATTTTCATTCCAAACAAGTTTTAGTTCGAGTAACATTTTCATCATTTGTTTCAACGTTTAATAAAGACGGATAATATAGAGCCGAGTAATGCATTAATAAAATCGGATATTATAGAAATTAATATCAGAAAGATTATAATAGTCAACAATTGTGCACCAAGTCGATGAAAAATAAACAAAATACAATCAAAAGCATAGTCTATTGAGTATGCCCAATCCTAACACCTCAACTCATCTTCTATTTACGGTAACCCAAGACATTCTCTGCCTCAAACATAATGGAATGTGCTAGGAAAATTGCGTCGTCATCACCTCTTTCGAACAATCCATCAAAGCCCTTTACTGTCATCCACATAATGATCTACTAGATCGGAAAGACATCAATGACATGATCATCCATGATCTGCTCATTCTCCAGGATCTCCTCTCTCGAGCAGGCCTAGATGGACTTCCAAGAGTGTCATGTGTCATGTAGGGGTGTGACACTCTGTAGAACCAAGTCATGTTACCATCCACATAAGACCATGTCATGTGGTATTGTTTACCTCAGGTTTTAGTAAACAACAATGGTCTCTTGCCAAAATGTTTACTAGCAAGATCAAACAGTACTGTGTTAGCTTTCAAGTGTTAATCTTTATAAAATGTTTAGAAGGAAATACGTGTGTTCGACAACACGTTTAACGCGTTTGCTTGATTGAAAAATACTTAAGATAAATTTATAAAATAGCAACGAAAACGTTCAAAAATATAAATATAAATGACATAACATTGAAATTGCTTAAGAAAATAGAAAAACTAATTCAAACATACATTGCCCTAGCCTGACCCATTTCGCTCGATCGCTTGGTTACTCTGAGTGTTTAGCGTTAAGAATGTGAAAAGTTTGAACCCTTTAAAAGATGCACTAAGTGATTTATTTATACTATGTATTTGATAACTGCTTATAGGCGGACCTTTCCTCTCTGGATGCCACATGTTCCCTGTAACTCCTTCCCACGAACTTACGTTCACCATCCTTATTCTTTTTCCCTCCCAGAATTTGAATAAAGTGGATCATCCTGAACATTTGGGCTCTTATCATCTCAAAGCCCATTTAACCTTCAAATCGACCTCACCCAAGCTGGCTTCATGCCTCGTTCGACCACATCACTCGGTCGACCTAAAAAAATGCCAATAAATATAATAAATATAAAGAAAACCTTTTGGCATTCTCTTTTCTTATTGACTGAATTTTACTTTGTTAAAATTCTATCCAGCAAATTGCCCCCAAAATGTCATTTGCTACTGAAATGGCGAAAGGGACATTTTTTGCTTTCTCTGGCACAACTTGGTGTTAATATAATCATGACTTTCCCCTCAAATGTCTTGTCAGTAAACAAACACCCATTTCCCCACTTTTTAGCTCTAACTTCTTGGGCTGAACGTGGCTTTTTTACTCAACTCCTTCTCCACTTAGTTACCAACTAGCTGACACATGCCTGTCATGTGATAGTGATTATCCCACTTCACCATCTAAACCTTTGGTTTTCTCTAATAGTATAAATACCCATTTTATTTTCTTCAGTTTCTCTTTTCCATTCTCCTTTGCATTCATTCCCTTGCATTCTACAGTTGAGAAACTGTTCATCGTCATCTTCTCTAATGTTGTTTCCATGATCACATCAGCATTCCCAATGCGGTTGTCATACCCCAAATTTTGACCTAACATACCACCTTACATTTGCATCATCTGCATAACTAACAGCTCAGACAACATTAATCGGGTATAGCATTCACAGGTCAAAATTAGGGTTTCATCAGATTTTCATCTGATTCAAGAGCTAACCAATTAGGGTTTGAGATTTTCTCACTCCATTTGATCTATCTTGATCAAATCATCAGCCTTCAATCCTCAGATATCCATTTTTCTCATAGGTCAATCGAGGATCGACCAATTAGGGTTTTGGTCGAGCATAGGCATTCTCTGATTTTTTGAGCAGTAATTGACTTTTTTGGATAGATATTGGTCATTATATCTTAGATACAACATCTTGACCTAATTTCTGGATTCAAAACATCACAGAGGTTCACGAAATTCATCAGTCAATTTCAGAAACGTCTGATGAAATTTCATCTGCATAGAAAAGTCAAACTTTGACTTTTGGTCAAATTTTTCAAAACAAAACTTTTTCCATCATCAAAATACTTCAAATGATCCATCATGATCATAAAAAATCAAAGAATTTGAAAAAGTCAACAAAAAGTCAAAATTTCTATACTTAGAAAAATTTCTAAGTGTTGAAATTTCACATTTTTTTCAAACTTCAAGCCATTTTTTCACCTAGTTCCAATTGGAATTTGGAAAAACTCAAAACATGAAAGTTGTAGATCATGGAAAAATATTTCCAAAATGTCCAAGAACTCTCAAATCCATGGAGTCTAGCTATACTTTTGAAATTGAAACATAAGGCTCCATGAAACTTGATTTTCAAAGATCAAAACATCAAATTATAGGTCATTTTTGTGTTTCTTCATCTAGAAGCTTTCTAACCTTGCCAAGTGGATAGATGAACTGATAAATATCAGTTAGAGGAATGATTGAGAAGATTGGATCAAATTTGTAAAAATATAGCACATGGTGAAAAAAGGAAGTTTCCTTTTTTGACAAATACCTTTCTTACCCCTTAAGCTTTCTTTGAATATCCCATTGCCATGTCCTTCTTGCCTAACTTTTCATAATTCTCTTGCCTATAAATTGATTACATTTCAAGTTCAATGGACACCAAAATCAATACACAAATACATGCTTTTCTTCTTTTCTTGAAAATCAAGTATCATAGAGCAAAATTGCCAAACATAGCATTTTTGAAAATCCAATGGAAACATGATGAAATTTGGTGTCCAACATGTTCCATAATCATTAACAAACTTGTTCCAAACTTAAAATCAACCTGTACTAAGCTAAAAATCAAAAATCATTTTGCATTTTTCAAACTTGTACAAACTGCCATAGCAATCGAAACTGGAGTTTGGTTTGATTCCTTGAAGTTTTGATCAATCATACACCTTCCATAAACATCATAGGAGTGATCCAAAACAAGAACAACAAACTGTAACACCATTAACACGATTTCCAGATTTCATTTTTGAGTGTATGCAGGTTGACTTGTGTAGCTCGATTCAAGCAAGTTCAGAGCAAGCAGGCTATCCATAGAGCATCCTTACATGCCGTTGAAGCTTAATCAATCGAGAAACAACAACTGGAAGTGCTCTAGAACAGAATTCGATCTCAGCTTTTCCAGGTTAGAACACGAACTTCAAACTCCATATTCCTTGCACCAATTGAGAAAAACTCTTGGCCATTCTCTTTCTGCACTTAACACGATCCTTAACCCTCAATAAAATCAAACAATCATGAACAATACATCATTTAATTTGAAAAAATCAGTTTCTAGGGTTCTTCGAGTTCCCAGAAATTCAAACATGATTGACTGAAAATAAATAAAATTAACAACCACCGTTGTATTCCTTGTTCAAAACCGAGTCATTTTGATGTTTACATCGTCCAATTCCATTGAGAAACAAGGTTGGTAGCTTGGATCAAAGATTCTGAAAATCAAAAACTATAAACCCAGGTTGCGCGCGTTCTTCATGTGTTCTTGATTTTCAAATTTTTAAATTAACCAATTCTTTATCAACGCGTGTTTTTTTAATCCATTAACACTCAACGCGTTTGGCTCAGTTGGTTGCTTGCTTGCTCTTAAGGCTTTGTGGCACGTGCCCCACCTCAAGGTCATGGGTTCAAAACCCAGCAAGACCATTTTTTCACTCTTTTTTCACAAACTCTTCAATATTTTCATATTTTTTCTTCAAACTTTCAACATTTTTTTTGACCAATCAAAACTTCTCATTTTGAGATGATTTTTTAAACACTTGTCAATAAATGTATCTATTTTGTGATAGTGCAAAAATTTTCAGAAAAAACTTTCATCTGATTAAATTTTAATCGAGCCGAAAACGACGTTCCGAACACTTTTCAAACCTCCTTAAAAGATGAATTTTTCAAGTTTTCAACTTCCGATTTTTTTTAAAACTTCTCATAAATGAACTTCACATTTCAAAACATTTTCAAAACATTTTTCAAATCATTTTTCAAAACATTTCATCAAACTTGCATCTTTTACCATGATCAATCCGATTTAAAACGATAAAACAAATTCGTTCTTTCTCGAATTTCTCGATCGATCATGGGCCACCCTTATGGTGTAAGTCCCAACCCTTTATGTACATATTTAGTTTTACTTGTACATACTCAAATTATCATTGTTAATATTCAAACGTAAACAAATTTCTTTCATTTGTTTTCATTCGTTTGTCTATACGCCGAATCCATTGGTTCTAAAGGAAGGTTTCTCCTGAGCAAGATTTCTTTTAAACCAATGGGCCTCCATCATGGTGTAAGTCCCATAACATTATTTTATGTACATAATATTTCTTTGTACATATCAAACTTTTGTCAAACATTTTTTTAAACAAACTTTCATCTGTACATAACATAGATATTTCAAAAACAAACTTTTTATCTGTACATAACACAGATACTTCTTTTTCAAATACTTTTTATTTGTACATAATACAGATACCTTTTACATATAAACTTTGATCAATCATTTCTGTTTCATCTGTACATTTTACACTAAATGCCATTGGTATTGAAAGGAGCATTATTCCCTGTGAAACTACTTTCAAATTAATGGGCCTCCTTACGTGTAAGTCCCAACCCTCCTATGTACATCCATCTTTGTGCATACATAAAACTCGCTCGTGTACATATTTATTTCCTTGTACACAGCTCAAACTTGTGAATAATCAAGTTACGCTGTTTCAAACGCTCGCTCACGACACTTGTTTATATTTCATAAACTGTAAATAAACATCATGCATTATTTATATTTCCTTCATAAACTCTTGTGAATACATATCACACACACACACACTTTATACAAACTGCCTAGTTATAACATAACAATTAGACTAATCAATAGGTTTCGAGTTTAGCCTCTTGGGCTTCATACAAGACAATTCATCATCAGATGAGTTAGCCTCCGCTTGGCTTCATACAAGACAACTCATCACCATTGAGTTTAGCCTCCGCTGGGCTTCATACAAGATAACTTATCCCAAAGATGGGTCATCCTTCTCTTGGGCTTTATACAAAGAAACTCTCCCACGAGTTAGCCTCCGCTTAGGCTTCAGATAAGACAACACTCCCTGCTGAGTCACCTCCTCTTGGGCTTCGCTCAAAAGAACTCCTCATTGAGTTTAGCCTTCTCTTGGGCATCATACAATGAAAGAGACAGAAATCTCTTAACACCTCCTATTGGGCTTCCAATACAAAGAATCACCCGCTAAGATAGAACCTCGAAAGGATGGTTTCCGGTGAAATCACTTTCAAATTCCCAGAGTAAAATTTCCGGTGAAATTGCTCTTATTCGAAAAGGATGGTTTCTCGGTGAAATCCTTTCAAGCCAAAGCCACCATACCCTATAGCTTCCTCTTGAGCTTCATACAAGGACCTCGATGACCCTCGATGACCCTCGAATGCCTCCTCTGGGCTAACAATACAAGGACCCATGGGCTTCTTAAAAGCATCCCTTTAATCCAATCATTTTCTCCTTGAGATTTAGACATCTATCATCTCTATGGAAGAAGTATCTCATCCATTACATCACATACAACAAAACTTTTCAAAACTTTTCAAACTTTTCAAAACTATTTTCAAACAAAACATCTCTTAACAAGAAGTGGTAACGCTTGTACACTCAAGCAAAACACCCAATACTTACGCTAAAAGATTCAATCATCTTTTTCAAACATCTTTCTTAAACATGTAAGTGGTAACGCTTGTACACTCAAGCAAAACACCTAATACTTACGACGAAAGATTCTAATCAATCAAACTTTTCAAAATGTATGTGATGAAATAGATTAGATACATTTTTCATTAAGATGACATTTGTCTGTCTCTTACTAACATCCCGCTGCTTTCCACTAGCATAAGTGGGAACTACGATTGCTCGACTTTCTCAACATCCTTTTGAGAATACGTGGCACAAGGTCTCATCCTTGCCGAGCAAATTTCTATCTCCTCGCACCAAACAAACCATAGAACCTCGAGATCCGAGCTACAAATGCTCGATTCCCACTAGGGATATGTATGCGAAGATCCACGATCTTTGCGAGCACAATAATAACAAAACCTAGAATCCCACATAATCTACTTTTAAAATCCCAAAGGAGAAACTTTCCCAATCATAGAAATAGCAATTAAAAAACACAACATATCAAACATATTCATATATAAAGTCGTAGATAACTACATATATTTAGGGTGCTCCATCTATTCCTTTATATACCAATCCCCTTACTCGAATCTCCCTAATGCGTTATGTCTAGTTTGCGCTAGTCGTTACGCATACCAATATCAATTGAGGGTATTTCACTTTCCCCTTTTCATAATCATTAAATCATCTTTCTTGTGTTGAAAATAATAAAGCTTGATGCTCATGGCATCTTTATAAACAAATCAAAAGATTTAAATCGTTGCATCGGAAGATCCGAACTCACATTCGATCCTCGCCACCTTTAACGCGAACAGGAAAAATGGTGACTCTGGGACTGAAACTTTGATTTTTCAAAAAAAAAACGTTACTTCGTCCGAGAGCACCAAGCTTTTTTTTGTTTTCAAAAAGAAAAGAAAGGGATAAGCTTTTCATATTTTGCATATATCTGTTTTCTTTATTGTGTGTTTCATGATTTCACTTAATGGAAAGAAATCCTAACCCGGATTTAAGAAACATTTTAAGATTTAGGTGGAGGTATTAATACGTGAGCGCTCAATGCTTTCGGGTTAATATTTCCGCGATGGAGGTTGTCTTGAGGGTATTGTGTTTAAGCAAGTAATTGCGAAGACGCTGTATTTTCGGGGAACTTAAGAAGTCGAGTGGATCAGAGAACACATAAACCATCCCGCCATTAGGATGTAGTGCGTAGATTATTCGGTGTAAGCCTAGAGTAATTGTCATGCGATACTACGATCAAAGTAGTTTCTCTTGAAAATATTATTGGACCATCGAGTATTCACCAAATCCAATAATGTTTTGAAGGGAGTGTTGAGCTCAGATTATCGAGAACCCGATTCATAGATGAATAAGCCCTTAGAACTTAACCACGTTGATTCTTATCGTTGGCTTCATGCTCGTGACTTCAACGCTGACCGTGTGTATAACTACTAACCATGTTTGCATTCATGCATTCATTCATTCATTCAAAAAAAACTTCATTTCTCTTTCCATTTCCAAAGAATTTAGAGATGTTTTCTTTGTAAAATATTTTAGGTTAGAGTGATGGACGCCGAGGAAGATTCACCAAAAGATACGCTTTAGGATTCCGACGAGGAAATTTGAAAGAGTTAGCATCCTTGGTAGAAGATCCCTCGATTTCGTAAAACGCTATGGAACTCTTTTAACTCTTCTGAACGCTAACGTCGATGAAGGACTTCTCAAAACCTTCGTTCAATTCTACGATCCAGTCTATCGCTGTTTCACTTTCCCTGATTATCAATTGATGCCTACTTTGGAAGAGTATGCGCATATCCTAGGAATCACAGTATCGGACAAAGTGCCTTTCAATGGTTTGGAAGCCATTCCTAAGTCACAAGTCATTGCAACAACGACTCATTTAAAGAAACCTGAGATAGACAAAAACCTAACTACCAGAGGAAAACTCTTAGGACTAACTTCAAAGTTCCTAATGGAGAAGGCTCTCAAATTCTCTGAAGCCGGTAGTACGGTAGCCTTTGAAGCTATTTTAGCTTTACTCCTCTATGGATTGGTGTTGTTTCCCAACGTCCCAAATTTCGTTGATATCAACGCCATAAGGATCTTTCGATTGGAAACCTGCTCCCACTCGCTTGGTGACACGACGCCTCTATTCATCATAGGAATCGTCAAGGAGACGGAACTATCGTGTGTTGTGTACTGCTTTTCAAATGGATTGTCTCACACCGCCTAAATCTCCTATCTTCCGCGAAAACAAAGACGAGTGGCATTGGTCAAGAAGACTCATGTCTCTTACAAACGATTTATATCCATTGGTATACCTTGGCAAACAATGAGATGGGAATCATTGAGAGTGTGGAGAATTTGCCAACGCACCTCTCATTGGTACGAAAGGAGGAATCAACTACAACCCATTCCTAGCAAAACGTCACTCGGATACAAATTCGTAAACCTCCGGTTTACAAGAGAAAGCTACTTCTATCATGAAGAAGAGGATTCCCAAGGATCAAGGCTAGAATGATCAAAGCTTGGCATCACATCCGAAAGAAAGGAAAAGGTAAGGCAAAGAATTGTGTAGCCTTGAAACCTACACTTCTTGGATAAAGAAAAGAGCGAAGGAATTTCGAATGCCTTACGCTTATGAGGATCCCATGTTCTCACCGCCCAAATCAACAAATTTTCCCGTTGAAGCTGTGGGAGAATACCAAGAAGCCTTGACCAAGATAAGGTTTGAGAAGGAAGCTTTGGAAAGCAAATTCCTTAAGACTAACCTTGAGAATGAAAAGCTCAAGAAGCAAGTCAAAGATCATGAAAAGACGCTCTACTTCCAGGATGAATGGCTCATGGAGAAAGATGAGAAGATTCGCCAGAAGGATAACGCCATCCAGAAATACGTCAAAGAAAGGAAAAGAAAGCTTGAGGAAATGACAACTAGCAAGCCCGCTCCCAACGAGTGGAAAAGAGTCATTAGCAAGCTAAAAGCTGAGAAAGCCAAACTAAAAGCTCACTATGGGAAGGAAATCCAAGTCGCATCAAGTTTTGATCGCCATCCCGAAGATGTTTAATTAGTTTAATTTAGTTTGTAATTTTATCATTTATTGTATCATTTGTGTGAGCAATGCTCCAACAAAAAACAATTGTTGTAATCTTCCTTCATTAATCAATAAAATTTGTGTTTTCCATCCAAATATTTGCGTAAATATCTCTTTTAGCATAAATTCTTTGGAAATTTCTTTTCTTTACAATCATATTCATGCATCATACTTTGCATTTAAGTCTACCATCTAGAGTCTAATCATTCACGCTTTGAACCACTTTTCCAGATAGAAAATTGGCAAGCGTCTTAGAGTTTCTCGGCGTCAACCGAACGCACGATACGCATCAAAAGAAGAAAAGTAATGGAGAATTTTGAGCAAGAAAACGTTGAACTCCGTAGTACGGTAACTACGCTACAAGAAGAAGTGGAAAGACTCACATCTTTGGTCAACTCGCGCCACAAGAAAGTCAACAAGCAAGATCGGCTCATAACCAAATAGCAACTTCAGAGGATACTACTACTCAGCTTCATTGTCGCATCAAGAGTTCACCTTTCATGCCGAGGGCTATCCATGGGAATGCCTTTAACTTCGGCATTGGAGTTCGCCAACCGACTTCTCAAACAACCTCGCTTGAAATACCTACTTTGCAGAAAACGCCACGCTCACTCCACAACGTGGAATAACTTTTCCACAAGTAACAATGTCGGCTCAACCGATCATGTTGAACTCGCCCGTAGTGCACGCTACCACAGAAGAAGTTCATCACACTCCAAGAAATAGCACGAACGCCGTGGTTCAATGGAAAATCTCCAGAACAACTCCTCAAAATGCACTTGAGATAAAAACGATTCAAGGGAAAGAATTGTTTGGGAAAAGCGCCAGATCTCTCGCTAGTCCTCGTAAAAATACTGAAATTCAAAATCCCGGATTTTGAAAAGTACAAAGGGAATTCTTGTCCTCAGAGTCATCTTACAATGTATGCTAGGAAAATGTCTACGTACAATGAGGATCATCAGCTGCTAATTCATTACTTCCAGGATAGTCTCACCGGTGCCGCATCAAGTGGTACATGGGTTTAGACAGCACGAATATCCAAACATTCAACGACTTAGGTAAAGCCTTCGTACAACAATATAAGTTCAACTTGGATATGGCTCCTGATAGGGATCAACTCCGCTCCATGTCTCAAAAGGAAAGAGAGACATTCAAGGAATATGCGCAACGATGGAGGGAAATTGCTGCCCAAGTCAACCCGCCCTTGGAAGAGAAAGAGATGACTAAGGTATTCTTGAATACTCTAAACTCATTCTACTATGAGCGAATGATCGCTAGCGCTCCCGGAGACTTCAACGAAATGGTAAGCATGGGAATGCGACTAGAAGAAGGGGTTCGGACAGGACGTCTAACCAAGGAAGTAGGATCTTCTAGTAATACCAAAAAGTTGGAACCAGTTTCCCAAGGAAAAAGAACATGACGTAGGAATGGTATCCCGAGGAAACCACGCAAGAATGTCATTCAACAACGATGTAATCGCCATAGCGCCCATCGTCACAACTCCGTGAATTGCTCCGCAATTTCAACAAAATCAACAAACTCAACAGCCTCGTCAAAGCTCAACAAATTCACAACCAAAACCGACGCCTCGGTCACTCTCGACCCAATTCCCATGACGTATACGTAACTTTACCTGCGCTATAGAAAGGAATCTAATACGACAAGGTTACCACCTCCGGCCCGAAAACTACCATGGTGGTACAAAGTCGACATGTCTTGCCCTTCCCACCAAGGGCACCAGCCATGACCTTGAGCATTGCATAGCATTGAAGGCGAAGTACGTAGATTAGTAAAGGCTAATCTTCTTTCCTTCGTACACAAGTCCGAATGTGCAAGCCAATCCACTTCCCACCATAGTGGACACTCTGAATCTAATGCTAAGGAATACGCAGTACCTTGTCACGTATGTAAACTTAGTCAAAGGAAACTTAGTGCATCTTCATGAAGCATACAAGAAATGAGTACCTTCACTAAGCACAATTATGCACTTGCTATATCGCTCCAAGAATATCCATGGATGTCCCACCATAAGAGCAGATATTCAAGATTTGTTAGACATTGGTGATTTACAAATCTACGAACCGAGATAACCATGACGTAAATACCGTAGGGCATTTTCGCATGAGCTTTTAGTCTCGATATCAACTCGAAAATCCAAGTAAACGCTGTGATCCCTTGTTTCAACATACCCGAGCATGTGGAGATAGCATGTGGTTCCAACATTCCAACATCTCCTTTGGTGATTTGCCCACCGGTCCTGTTCCGCAGTTCTACAGAGCAATTCCTTACCAAGACAATGCAACCTTGATAGAGGATGGGAAGGAGAAACCCATGCCTACACTTCCAGCTAATGTCAAGATAACAGAGATCGGACGAGTAACGCGAAGTGGACGAGTACACTCTCCATTGCCACCAAAATCGCCTTCAGCTCCTGTTGTTAAACAAAACCAAGTTAACATATCCTCTGAGAATCCTGCAACGATTCCCATTGTTAACCCAAGCACAAACATTGGTTCTACTGATGGAACCAACATCAACTCAGACTTTGACGAGATACTGAAACTAATCAAGAAGAGCGAATATCGAGTCGTAGACCAATTAATGCACTCCTTCAAAAATTTCAATACTGTTTACTCCTTAACTCAAGCTCACCGAGAAGCTTTGATGAGAGTACTAGACCAGCTTATGTGGATCACGATGTGACTACGCACCAATTTGGAGGATCGCTCCAACATAACACCGCAATAATCGAGTTTTAGTGACGAAGAACTTCCTAAGAAGGAAAGATCACAACTTGGCCTTGCACATCTCGATGATTTGCCACCGATTCCCTATCCAATGTATTGGTGGATACAGTTCGCCTTTAAATGTAATGCCAAAACAACGCCGCTCGCTTAGCTTACAAAGGAACGCCAATGAAGTTCAACGAAATCATAGTAAGAGCTTTGATGGATCGAGAAAGTCGTTATTGGAAGTTGATCTCCCAATGACAATTGGCCCTCACACTTTCAAAATTACGCTCCAAGTCATGGACGTACCCGATAGTTGCTTGCTAGGAAGACCTTGGATCCACGATGCGAGGCGAACTACTCTCCATCGAAATTAAAATTCACAGAAATGGAAAGTTGGTGACCATCGGTGAACAAGCTTTACTTGTAAGTCATCTATCCGCTCCTTCATCCGCTAATGACATTGAAGCGCATCTCCCGTAAAATCCGTTAGAAGATGAATCTATTAAAATGATCATCTATCTCTTCGTATAAAAAGCGCACAAATGGTGAAAGATGGCAATACTCGAGGATGGGGACAAGTTATCAAACCCGTCAAGAATGAAACGAAGCGGACTTGGGTTCACACCGTATCCTCCAAAGAAAATGTAAAGATGAAACACTTTCCCGATCAAGGAAGTATTTCATAGTGGAGGTTTCTTAAACCCTGCTCCGCAAGAGGTTAATGTTGTAACCATTGAAGAGGATGAAGATGATCCATCCGAATCAAGAATGGAGCACTTATCCGAATAGCCCCGAATATGTGTCTCGTGAGGAATCATATGCACCGATCGATCAATTCAAAGACATGTCTCAAGAACATGAAAATCCGCCATCCTGCTGAAGTTTGGGATACCTTGGGAGAACCAAGTGGCAAATACGATTACATGGTGAAATACTCGCGCGTAAAGCTCAAAAATCCGGATCGAAGATATCCAACCCACATGATGGGGTGATGACTTTGACTACCCTAGTCAATCGGAAGAAGAATACTCGTCCTCTCAAACTAATCAATGATCGAGGTCCCAAATGAAGATCTCGTTTCAACACGTCTGTGGATTTCACCAAGCCGATCCGGTTACCACTACATCAACATGATCATCAAGATCAAGAGTATGATTCAGATACGATGCGGAAAGTGTCACGACAACGATTCTCTTCACTCAACCGGAAAGAACATCCCAAGATTCAACACAAAGATCAACAGAAGTACAAAGGCTATCTCTCATACTTCCCGATCGTTAATCAAGAAGATCGCTTTAGCAAGACCAAAGGCAAAGGCCATCGCCGTAGTCTTCAAAGCCTCACCAGAATCAAAGTTTACTCGAGGGTTAAACCAAGCGGAAAATTACCCGAGTACCTCGACTTCCAAGGAGTTCGCCACTATTGGAAACCCGCTGAAGTTAGGACTAATGTTCATAGCTCTAAGTAGTTTATCTTTGCTTTTTGTTTTGAACTCGCTCGCCCAAAGCGAAGAGATGTTTTATAGGGTTTAGCTTTTAAATAATTTCTCTTTGTCTTGCCCAAGACAAATGAGTTTGTATTTTAGGGCCCTGTTCATATTGTGAAACATAAATAAAACGCGTTGTTTTGTTTCCACACTCTGTGTTTATTTTCATTTTTACCCTTTTCTGGAAATGATAATCCTAAAAAACACAATAACAATAAAAAAAAAATCTTCAAAAAAAAAAAAAAAATCATAATGAAAAATTAATCTGCAACACTTTCACATTAAAAAAAAATGATGATAAAAACTTTTTTATAATCAAACATAAATCAAAAATGCAGATTAAACAAATGGACAAATCCATTGAAAGCAATAACTCTACGCTCTCTCTCAACTTTGAAATCCCCTGCGAAGTCGCCAAAGAAGAAATTGAAGAAGAGATCCCGGATGAAATTTCTAGACTGCTAAAGCACGAGGAAAGGATCATTCAGCTTCACAAAGAACCGCTAGAAGCAATCAACTTGGGTTCTGAAGAAAATAGAAAAGAAGTAAATATCGGAGCTTCACTCAACAGCAGTGTCTAAGGAAAACTGATAAGTCTTCTCAAAGAATACGTTGATGTGTTTGCTTGGTCCTCCCAGGACATGCCGGGTTTGGATACCAGCATAGTAGAGCATCACTTGCCGTTAAGACCGTAATGTCCGATTAACAAAATCGAGGAGAGTTCATCCGAAATGGTCGAGAAAATTAAAAGGAAGTCCAAAACATCGACTGGTTTCCTTGTCACTTCTGAGTATCCTCAATGGTTAGCAAACATAGTACCTGTATCCAAGAAAGATGGAAAGGTCAGAATGTGTGTTGACTACCGAGATCTGAACAAAGCTAGTCCAAAAGACGATTTCCCACTTCCGCATATCGACATGCTAGTGGATAGTACTGCCAAATTCAACGTCTTTTCCTTCATGGACGGTTTCTCTGGTTATAATCAGATCAAAATGGCTCCCGAAGACATCTTTCATCACGCCATGGGGCACTTTTTGCTACAAGGTAATGCCGTTTGATTAAAGAATGCAAAGAACTTACCGAGGGCAATGACTACTCTCTTTCATGATATGATGCACAAAGAGATCGAGGTCTACGTGGACGACATGATAGCAAAGTCCGACACTGAAGAGGAACATATAGACTATCTCTTAAAGTTGTTTCAACGACTAAGGAAGTTTCATCGAATCCTAACAAATGCACCTTTGGGGTAAGATCAGAAAACTCCTAGGTTTCATTGTCCAAAGAGGAATTGAAGTCGACCGACAAAGTCAAGGCTATTCAGAAATGTCTACACCACATACGGAAAAGCAAGTAAGAGGATTTCTGACGGTTGAACTACATCTCCGATTTATCTCTCGATGATGCACTGGGCCGATATTCAAGCTTCTCCGCAAAGATCAAAAGGTAGTGTGGACAGAAGATTGCCAAAGAGCATTTGACAGTATCAAAGAATACCTGTCAGAACCACCAATACTGATCCCTCCAAAGGAAGGAAGACCATTGATCATATACCTTACCGCACTAGAAGAGTCCATGGGTGCGACTTGGACAACAAGACAAACGGTAAGAAGGAGCATGCAATCTACTACCTGAGTAAGAAATTCACAGACTGTGAAACTCGTTACTCCATGCTCGAGAAAACATGTTGTGCTTTGGTATGGGCTTCAAAACGTCTTCGCCAATACATGATCAACCACACGACTTGGTTAATATCCAAAATGGATCCTATCAAGCACGATTTGAGAAGCCGCCTTAACCGGAGAATCGCCGATGGCAAATGCTACTATCCGAATATGACATCCAATACCGCCCGTAAAGTGGTTAAAGGAAGCATTCTCGCTGATCACTTGGCTTATCAGCCGCTCAACGAATACCAATCTCTCAAGTTCGACTTCCCAGATGAGGATGTTATGTACTTGAAGATGAAAGATTGTGACGAACCGCTACACGGAGAAGGACCAGATCCATAATCCAGATGGGGCCTAGTCTTCGATGGAGCCGTAAATGTTTTTGGCAATGGAATTGGGGCAGTCATCATCACTCCCGAGGGTTCTCATATCCCGTTTTCCGCCAGGTTGCTATTTGATTGCACCAACAACATAGCAGAATATGAAGCATGCATCATGGGTATCGAAGAAGCCATCGACTTGAGGATCAAGATCCTTGATATATATGGAGACTCAGCCCTTGTGATCAATCAAATCAAAGACAAGTATGAAACCCATCATTTTGGTCTAATTCCTTACAGAGATTATGCGAGACGGTTGTTGACTTTCTTCAACAAAGTTGAACTGCATCATATCCCTCGAGATCAAAATCGGATGGCAGACGCCTTGGCTACTCTATCTTCCCTATTCAAAGTCCATGATTGGAATGATATGCCTAGAATTCGCATCAGACGCCTTGAAAGGCCTGCAGATGTATTTGCAACAGAAGCAGTCTTCGACGATAAGCCGTGGTTCCACGACATCAAACGTTTCCTTCAAACACGAGAGTACCCACTCGGGGCATCGTACAAGGATAAGAAAACTCTAAGGAGGCTTTCCAGGAATTTCTTCCTCAATGAAGATATTCTATACAAAAGAAACTTCGACATGGTTCTGCTCAGATGCGTCGACAGACAAGAAGCAGACACGATCATCCATGAAGTGCATGAAGGGTCCTTTGGAACCCATTCGAATGGGCATGCAATGTCCAGAAAGATCTTAAGAGTAGGATACTATTGGATAACGATGGAATCTGATTGCTGCAAACACGTCAAAAGATGTCACAAGTGCCAGATCTACGCAGATAAGATCCATGTGCCTCCGACTCTACTCAATGTTCTCTCCTCTCCGTGGTCGTTCTCCATGTGGGGCATTGACATGATTGGAATGATTGAACCAAAAGCGTCGGACATCGCTTCATTCTAGTGGCTATTGATTACTTCACCAAATGGGTCGAGCAAGATCTTACGCCAACGCCACAAGACAAGTGGTTGTGAGGTTCATCAAGAACAACCTCATTTACCGATATGGAATTCCAAGTAAGATCATTACTGACAATGCATCAAACTTGAACAACAAAATGATGAAAGAACTGTGTGAGGAATTCGAGATCGAGCATCATAACTCGCCTCCTTACCGCCAAAGATGAGCGCGTTGAAGCGCCAACAAGAACATCAAAAGATCATCCAAAATGGTCATCACTTACAAAGAGCACGAAATCGCCATTTGCTCGCATGGGTATCGTACTCAAGACGCACTTCAACAGGGCAACTCCTTTTCTCTAGTATACGGCATGGGCGGTGCTCCCGTAGAAGTTGAGATCCCATCAATGAGAGTTCTCATGGAAACAAAGCTATCGAGGCCGAATGGTGTCAAAGCGATACGACCAATTGAACTTAATTGAAGAAAAGTGCCGACCGCCTCGTGTCACGGACAACTCTATCAAAGAAGAATGAAAAAGCTTTCGACAAAAGGTCCGACTCGTGAATTCGAGAAGGCGACCTCGTGCTTAAAAAGATTATGTCTTTTCAAACAGATTCTAGGGCAAATGGACTCCTAATTACGAAGGCCCATACATCGTCAAAAGAAGCTTCTGCGGTGCTATGACTCTCACAACCATGGGCGATGAACTCCCGTATCCGTGAATGCCGACGCATCAAAAATACTTTGTCTAAAAACAAAAGAACATCGGTAAGTCGAAAACCCAAAAGGGCGACTTAGGCAAAATGAGCGTCTCGGTGGATTGAAAACCCGAAAAGGCGATCCAGCAAAAATTAGAGACAATAAACAGAAATTATCCTGATAGATCGAAAACCTGAAAAGGCGATCTAGGCAAAAACAAGGATACAAAATGACAAAGTAACTGCAGTCAGTCTGTATTTTGTCTACATGAAGAATTTTCCATCAACGGATCTTCAATCAACTCTTCTGAAGCAACAAGCACAGTTGGAATTCAAAGTTGTTAGGGATGGTAGCGGTTATTTGCTTTCAATGTAGCCTTTTCCTAATAAATTATCATTTCCAACTTTTGTAAATAGTTCATGGAATCACGCCTTTGGCTGATTACCATTCTATTCAATAAATTTGAGCCTTGTGCCTTTTGTTTGCAATTCCTACTTTATTCTGTTTTGCAAAATAACGTTTTTATTGTGAAAATCACTTTTTGGAGCTAAAATGTTTTAAATGAATTTTTACTTCAAGATTTTTGAAACAAAAGCAAAATTCTCCTTTGAAACTATGAACACGGAAATAACTTCAACTGTTTCTCCAAGAAAGTTTCGATCCCCAGTGGAGTCGCCAATTGCTACAGCAGTCTTCTCCTCATCAGAAATCATCCAAAGACGGTATTCTTATCCAAAAAGAATCCCCGATCGAGTTGCCAATAAAATACCTCTCTCGGAAAGTGTAAAACATGCAACTCAAATTCTTCATTAGTGAATATCTGCACCATTGCTGCAATTTTCACCAAGTATTTGTTCGAACTGTGACGCGGTCCTTTTCCCAAATATCCCTTTTAGTGTCTTTGTCAAGTATTGTTAGCATGCATATAACATTCATGACATTCATACATAATAGCATCATTCATTGCATTTTTTGCATCTCTCAAAATGTTTGCTTCACTGGTATAAATCATGCCTACTCATACGAGTACAAGTCTGTTCCCAGCAGATTCTCTCCAAACGGAAAAGATACATTTTCCTTTTCCCCGGCAGAATCCCCAAACAGAGAAATGCATTTTCTTCTCTCCATCACATTCGCCAGCTGAGATTATCCCTCGTCGGGAACAATGTTTTTGATTAACTTTTTTCTTTCCAGTTCATTCCTGGATAGAACACTGTCTGGTATTCACAAAGCTGAATACGCAACAACTCATTTCTCAAGATTTACCTTGTTATAGTTATCACTTCATTGATAATTGGTAATATCTTCAAATTTCATTACCATACTATATCACAAGGCTGATAATTGGTAATATCATTTCCATTTACCTTAAACATTGTCACAAGGCTGACAGAAGGTAATCTTTTTGTTTCCCAAAACGAAACAGATGTTCACATTTTCTGTGAATCAATCTTTCCCCAACAGGGACATATTCACAAATTTTTCCCTTACCATGTCATTTTCTTTGATATCATCTGGGTGAAATTTTTTATTTGTACAATCATTTTGCATCATCCACATCTTTTGGTATCTTAGGTCCAAAATTTGCGTATTCTGATATTTAAGTATCTTTACACCTATCAAAACGAAGATGTTCATCTTCATCTCTCAGGTTAAAGAAACTTAAATAGGGGCATCTGTCATACCCCAAATTTTGACCTAACATACCACCTTACATTTGCATCATCTGCATAACTAACAGCTCAGACAACATTAATCGGGTATAGCATTCACAGGTCAAAATTAGGGTTTCATCAGATTTTCATCTGATTCAAGAGCTAACCAATTAGGGTTTGAGATTTTCTCACTCCATTTGATCTATCTTGATCAAATCATCAGCCTTCAATCCTCAGATATCCATTTTTCTCATAGGTCAATCGAGGATCGACCAATTAGGGTTTTGGTCGAGCATAGGCATTCTCTGATTTTTTGAGCAGTAATTGACTTTTTTGGATAGATATTGGTCATTATATCTTAGATACAACATCTTGACCTAATTTCTGGATTCAAAACATCACAGAGGTTCACGAAATTCATCAGTCAATTTCAAAAACGTCTGATGAAATTTCATCTGCATAGAAAAGTCAAACTTTGACTTTTGGTCAAAATTTTCAAAACAAAACTTTTTCCATCATCAAAATACTTCAAATGATCCATCATGATCATAAAAAATCAAAGAATTTGAAAAAGTCAACAAAAAGTCAAAATTTCTATACTTAGAAAAATTTCTAAGTGTTGAAATTTCACATTTTTTTCAAACTTCAAGCCATTTTTTCACCTAGTTCCAATTGGAATTTGGAAAAACTCAAAACATGAAAGTTGTAGATCATGGAAAAATCTTTCCAAAATGTCCAAGAACTCTCAAATCCATGGAGTCTAGATATACTTTTGAAATTGAAACATAAGGCTCCATGAAACTTGATTTTCAAAGATCAAAACATCAAATTATAGGTCATTTTTGTGTTTCTTCATCTAGAAGCTTTCTAACCTTGCCAAGTGGATAGATGAACTGATAAATATCAGTTAGAGGAATGATTGAGAAGATTGGATCAAATTTGTAAAAATATAGCACATGGTGAAAAAAGGAAGTTTCCTTTTTTGACAAATACCTTTCTTACCCCTTAAGCTTTCTTTGAATATCCCATTGCCATGTCCTTCTTGCCTAACTTTTCATAATTCTCTTGCCTATAAATTGATTACATTTCAAGTTCAATGGACACCAAAATCAATACACAAATACATGCTTTTCTTCTTTTCTTGAAAATCAAGTATCATAGAGCAAAATTGCCAAACATAGCATTTTTGAAAATCCAATGGAAACATGATGAAATTTGGTGTCCAACATGTTCCATAATCATTAACAAACTTGTTCCAAACTTAAAATCAACCTGTACTAAGCTAAAAATCAAAAATCATTTTGCATTTTTCAAACTTGTACAAACTGCCATAGCAATCGAAACTGGAGTTTGGTTTGATTCCTTGAAGTTTTGATCAATCATACACCTTCCATAAACATCATAGGAGTGATCCAAAACAAGAACAACAAACTGTAACACCATTAACACGATTTCCAGATTTCATTTTTGAGTGTATGCAGGTTGACTTGTGTAGCTCGATTCAAGCAAGTTCAGAGCAAGCAGGCTATCCATAGAGCATCCTTACATGCCGTTGAAGCTTAATCAATCGAGAAACAACAACTGGAAGTGCTCTAGAACAGAATTCGATCTCAGCTTTTCCAGGTTAGAACACGAACTTCAAACTCCATATTCCTTGCACCAATTGAGAAAAACTCTTGTCCATTCTCTTTCTGCACTTAACACGACCCTTAACCCTCAATAAAATCAAACAATCATGAACAATACATCATTTAATTTGAAAAAATCAGTTTCTAGGGTTCTTCGAGTTCCCAGAAATTCAAACATGATTGACTGAAAATAAATAAAATTAACAACCACCGTTGTATTCCTTGTTCAAAACCGAGTCATTTTGATGTTTACATCGTCCAATTCCATTGAGAAACAAGGTTGGTAGCTTGGATCAAAGATTCTGAAAATCAAAAACTATAAACCCAGGTTGCGCGCGTTCTTCATGTGTTCTTGATTTTCAAATTTTTAAATTAACCAATTCTTTATCAACGCGTGTTTTTTTAATCCACTAACACTCAGCGCGTTTGGCTCAGTTGGTTGCTTGCTTGCTCTTAAGGCTTTGTGACACGTGCCCCACCTCAAGGTCATGGGTTCAAAACCCAGCAAGACCATTTTTTCACTCTTTTTTCACAAACTCTTCAATATTTTCATATTTTTTCTTCAAACTTTCAACATTTTTTTTACCAATCAAAACTTCTCATTTTGAGATGATTTTTTAAAAACTTGTCAATAAATGTATCTATTTTGTGATAGTGCAAAAATTTTCAGAAAAAACTTTCATCTGATTAAATTTTAATCGAGCCGAAAACGACGTTCCGAACACTTTTCAAACCTCCTTAAAAGATGAATTTTTCAAGTTTTCAACTTCCGATTTTTTTTAAAACTTCTCATAAATGAACTTCACATTTCAAAACATTTTCAAAACATTTTTCAAATCATTTTTCAAAACATTTCATCAAACTTGCATCTTTTACCATGATCAATCCGATTTAAAACGATAAAACAAATTCGTTCTTTCTCGAATTTCTCGATCGATCATGGGCCACCCTTATGGTGTAAGTCCCAACCCTTTATGTACATATTTAGTTTTACTTGTACATACTCAAATTATCATTGTTAATATTCAAACGTAAACAAATTTCTTTCATTTGTTTTCATTCGTTTGTCTATACGCCGAATCCATTGGTTCTAAAGGAAGGTTTCTCCTGAGCAAGATTTCTTTTAAACCAATGGGCCTCCATCATGGTGTAAGTCCCATAACATTATTTTATGTACATAATATTTCTTTGTACATATCAAACTTTTGTCAAACATTTTTTTAAACAAACTTTCATCTGTACATAACATAGATATTTCAAAAACAAACTTTTTATCTGTACATAACACAGATACTTCTTTTTCAAATACTTTTTATTTGTACATAATACAGATACCTTTTACAGATAAACTTTGATCAATCATTTCGCTTCATCCGTACATTTTACACTAAATGCCATTGGTATTGAAAGGAGCATTATTCCCTGTGAAACTACTTTCAAATCAATGGGCCTCCCTTACGGTGTAAGTCCCAACCCTCCTATGTACATCCATCTTTGTCTATACATAAAAACTCGTTCGTGTACATATTCATTTCCTTGTACACAGTTCAAACTTGTGAATAATCAAGTTACGCTGTTTCAAACGCTCGCTCACGACACTTGTTTATATTTCATAAACTGCTGTAAATAAACATCATGCATTATTTATATTTCCTTCATAAACTCCTGTGAATACATATCACACACACATCTGTTTATACAAACTGTCTAGTTATAACATAACAATTAGACTAATCAATAGGTTTCCCAGAGTTTAGCCTCCGCTTGGGCTTCATACAAGACAATTCATCATCAGATGAGTTAGCCTCCGCTTGGGCTTCATACAAGACAACTCATCACCGTTGAGTTTAGCCTCCGCTGGGCTTCATACAAGATAACTTATCCCAGATGGGTCCTTCTCTTGGCTTTGTACAAAGAAACTCTCCCGAGTTAGCCTCCGCTAGGCTTCGTATAAGACAACACTCCCTGCTGAGTCGCCTCCTCTTGGGCTTCGCTCAAAAGAACTCCTCATTGAGTTTAGCCTTCTTGGGCATCATACAATGAAAGAGACAGAAATCTCTTAATGCCTCTTATTGGGCTTCCAATACAAAGAATCACCGCTAAGATAGAACCCGAAAGGATGGTTTCCTGAAATCACTTTCAAATTCCCAGAGTAAAATTTCCTGAAATTGCTCTTATTCGAAAAGGATGGTTTCTCGGTGAAATCCTTTCAAGCCAAAGCCACCATACCCTATAGCTTCCTCTTGAGCTTCATACAAGGACACTCGATGACCCTCGATGACCCTCGGAATGCCTCCTCTTGGGCTAACAATACAAGGACCCATGGGCTTCTTAAAAGCATCCCTTTTAATCCAATCAATTTCTCCTTGAGATTTAGACATCTATCATCTCTATGGAAGAAGTATCTCATCCATTACATCACATACAGTCAAAAACTTTTCAAAACTTTTCAAACTTTTCAAAACTATTTTCAAACAAAAAACATCTCTTAACAGTAAGTGGTAACGCTTGTACACTCAAGCAAAACACCCAATACTTACAGTTAAAAGATTCAATCATCTTTTTCAAACATCTTTCTTAAACATGTAAGTGGTAACGCTTGTACACTCAAGCAAAACACCTAATACTTACGACGAAAGATTCTAATCAATCAAACTTTTTCAAAAATGTATATGATGAAATAAATTAGATACATTTTTCATTAAGATGACATTTGTCTGTCTCTTACTAACATCCCGTTGCTTTCCACTAGCATAAGTGGGAACTACGATTGCTCTGACTTTCTCAACATCCTTTTGAGAATACGTAGGCACAAGGTCTCATCCTTGCCGAGCAAATTTCTATCTCCCTCAGACCAAACAAACCATAGAACCCTGTAGATCTGAGCTACAAATGCTCTGATTCCCACTAGGGGATATGTATGCAGAAGATCCACAGATCTTTGCGAGCACAATAATAACAAAACCTAGAATCCCACATAATCTACTGTTTCTTAAAATCCCAAAGGAGAAACTTTCCCAATCATAGAAATAGCAATTAAAAAACACACAACATATCAAACATATTCATATATAAAGCTGTAGATAACTACATATATTTAGGGTGCTCCATCTATTCCCTTTATATACCAATCCCCCTTACTCAGAATCTCCCCAATGCGTTATGTCTAGTTTGCGCTAGTCGTTACGCATACCAATATCAATTGAGGGTATTTCAGCTTTCCCTTTTTTCATAATCATTAAATCATCTTTCTTGTGTTGAAAATAATAAAGCTTGATGCTCGCGGCATCTTTATAAACAAATCAAAAGATTTAAATCGTTGCGTACCGGAAGATCCGAACTCACGTTCGCATCCTCAGGCGCGTCACCTTTTAACGCGAACAGCGGCTAATCTAGTTTCTAATATGGATGATTTTGTAACCTACGACGATCAATCATTCGTCCTGGAACTAACCCCCTCAAGGAATATGGAGGTGTTTTGTTCTAATGTTTTATTTCCCTTCATCTGCAAGGGTACTGCTCACGCTCTCTTAGGGCCTATCCCTGATAAAGCTAGAAACCATAAGAAACCGGAACTTGGTTTTCTTGCCTTTCAAATACAGCACCTGCAGTCTGTTCCCCTTTGAACTTCTCACGCCTTTATCACACTTCTAAGGTGTTTTGTTCCGCTCCAACTGTCAATCAAGATTACCTTGCATGGCTAGACAAGGTAGAGAAGGTGAAAGGTGAAGACTTGAAGTCTCAAGGCTTTTTTGACTTGATCCAACTCTCTAGAGTTTGCCCATGTTATTGTCACTACATGTTGATCTTTGCTCTTTATTTCTAGGAGTGTTCTACCAATACCTTCCATTTTGCCCACGGTATGATAAACCCAACTCTATTTGATATCGCGACCATCACTAGGTCGTATCCTTCGGGCGCAACTTTTTCTCCCACTAAAGAAGAAGAGAATGTAATCTATTTTGACAAAGATGACGCTGGCTTCACCAAATACATGAGCAACATCCATGACAAGGGGATCGATACCGTCTCAGATGAGAAGCACATCCCTTTTTATCCTTGTGGCTCTCCAAATACATATTTTGTTCTCGCAAGCCATTACATTGGTGAAGGCATGGCATCACTCTATGAATCCCTCAAACCGATTTATTTTGAAAAGAATTGAATGGTTCTTTTGGCTCCTTCACCTTTGGTTGAATGCCATTTTTGCACCCTAACTCGAACAAACACTCACTGCTGAAGAAGAAGAAACATTCACTCACCGTAACATTGAAGGGTATCGCCTTGCTGCGTTAACACCACAGAATAACACAATAAAACGGGAAACCATTGCTCAGGAAGTATCTCAATTTATTTTATAGAGTTAATACTTTATTTCCAACTACGGCGCCTTTCGCCATCATGCCTTATGGCCCTGAGTGGTTTACTAGATCGTTTCCACCACAAAATCCAAACCATGCCACTGAGTCAAAATATATTTTGTAAGCCTTCCTTACTCCCAAGATCATTGCCTCAAGGATAATCTCCCATGAAAATGGAGTAACTCTGCGTTATCAACCCAATTTGCTATCTAGGTTATTCGGTCTATGTCAGCCAATCCCTCGAAGCTTATACAAGTCATCGGACGTGACATGTTTGTGGCGCTTTAACCCGGACGAAGAAATAATTGTTGAAAGACTTACCTACCTTGAATACCATTGTGTTCGAACCTCTTTTCTACACCACCAATGAATTCTATGATTAGTGGAATGTATACTTCATCCAAAAAATGGGTGCCCTCAATAGTTTCAAGTCATTGTTGCAACGAGCTTTAGATGCTCAGAACCAGAAATTCCAAACAGGTATGATTCTTTCTTCCAACTCTGAATCTGATTCCTTCCTTTGTCTTGCATATTTCTCACCTATTACCTATCATTCTCAACAATTACCAAGAAACAAGAAAGAGAAGCGGTTATTAATGCCGCTATAAACCCGGATGCCTCTCCAAACGAAGAAACCAACGCCACGCGAAAAGCGATCGAACAACCCAGTCAGATATCCTTTTGATTCTACAATCTATGCGTTATTTGTATTCATACCATCAATAGTATGTCATTCTGCCGTCTTTACAAAACAATTATTTGTAGGCCCACGAGGCTGACACCACTTCGTTACCTGAGCCAGCTCTAAAGAAATGAAAGCCTTCTAAGTGCAAAGATGTCTCCAAAAACAAAGAGGTAGAGGTTATCCCATAACCTTAGCCTTACGCTTCTAAGAAACCCCACAAGTCCAAAAGAAAACAAAGCGAAAATACCTCCAAACAAACTGTATATGTCGTTGTCCCTCTAGTGATTCCAGAGGTTCTTGTGCCACTAGTGGACAATTGAATAGAAACTACTAATTCCATCCCTGAGGGGGAATGTAAAGTATTCTTTTCTTTATGGCCTTTTGACAAGGCGGCCATTTGCACTTTATTGCATCTAACTCTTTGTATCATTTCAGCAGATAACTACCAGGCGAACTAAACGCAACACCATCATCTTGAAAACTTCCAAGGCTAAGACTTCTACAGTAGTCATTGTTCCTGACACTCAATCTTATAGGAGCAATCCTAACACTTTTGTTGATCCAGAAACTTCTGAATATTCTCCAATTAGTGAGGGAGTAGATGGTGAACCAGAGGATGGGACTCAGGACGACATGACTACTGACATGGCCCATGAAGATGCTCTGGACTCTGAACAAACTGACACTGCCACTACTTAAGTACCCCTCCAAAATGTTGCCTCATTTGGAACCATCTCAACTCCTCCAAACGTCATCCCCACTATTGTCACCATGTGACCTAGTCAAATGACGACTCTTAAATAGTGCAGTCCTCTGGACTATTTAAAACTTCTGGTGAATACTAGGAATCAATCAGTTGGAGGTGGCTCCAGTACATCTATTGCATCAAGGAGTATCTTCTCTCTTGAGACTCAAGAAGACATTCTTTAACGTCTCACGACAATGCTCTTCCATGTCGACCTAGTCAGTCTTTTGGAAAAACACCCCACTAATGGTTCCAAGCTGGCAGTCCATAAACTGGTCATCTGGAATAGCAATGACACCATCAGCACTAACAGGGAAATCTAATATAGCAGCATTTTCACGGATGGGGAACCCGTGAGTAAAATCAAACAATTTGAATGAAACCAAACCTCTGACCAATCCTAAACCAATATCAGGGTTGTAGTGCAAGGAACTGAGGAACTCCAGCGTCAGGTTACAGTAGGTAGGCTATTGATGATGAATAAATTAATCCCAACTAATTTGGTTAAACATATAGGGAACACTCTCCCCAATGTCCAATGTGGACAATGTGGGATCATGCACAAAAATGGTAGGATGTATCTCTCTCTAAACAAGCATCTCATAACGCCTTTGTTGAGCATCAATCACGAAGGAAACAAGCATACTATCAAAAAATCCATAGCTAAAATCAATGAAGAAGAAATGTGAATCATGTAAGTAAATCAAAATAGTTTTAAAATTAGCGTCATCCTAATGCCTAAAAATAGAAAAGAAGAAAAGAATAGAATTTTTTTATAAAAGTTAAGAAAAATAAATTAAAAACTTTTAGTAAATGAAAATTTTAATAAAAATGGTGGGTTGCCTCCCACAAAGCACTTTGTTTAACGTCGGAAGCTCAACATATTTTGAAAATCGAAAAATCAGTTCGGTGACTCAGCCGGCAGCTTTATAAGTTTCAGACTATCTGAGTAGTCTATGTTTTTGAGACACCAGTAGTGCTTCAAACGCTGTCCGTTTACAATAAACGAATCACTGGCTTTTCCTTTAATTTCAACAGCGCCACTTGGGAGAACTTTAATAACTTCAAAAGGTCCTGACCATCTAGAACGAAGTTTTCCTGGAAAGAGTTAAAGTTTGGAGTTAAACAGGAGTACTATGTCACCTCATTGAATTCTTTCCTAGAGATGCGTCTGTCATGCCATTTGTTAGTTCGTTCATTGTAGATTTTTGCATTCTCGTATGTATCTAGCCTAAGTTCTTCCAATTAATTGATGTCTAGAATTCTCTTTTCTCCAGCAGCTTTGTAACTCAGGTTTAGGGTTTCAATGACCTAATAGACTTTATGTTCGAGTTCTACTGGTAGATGGTATGATTTATCATAGATTAGTTTGAAAGGTGTAGTTCCGATGGGTGTCTTGTACGCTGTTATATATGCCCACAATGCTTCACGTAGCTTAGACGACCAATCTTTCATAGATGTGGCAATTTTATCAAGTATTTTCTTAATCTCTCTATTAGAGACTTCCACTTGCCCGTTTGTTTGTGGGTGGTAAGGTGTCGCTACACGGTGTAGGACTCCATACTTCACCAATAGTTTATCAAAAAAATTGGAAATAAAGTGAGGGCCACCATCGTTGATGACCAGTCTCGGCATACCGAATCTCAGAAAAATTATTTTCTTGAATAGCCTAATCACAACTTGTGCATCATTTGCTAGAGAAGCTACAACCTCTATCCATTTAGATACATAATCTACTGCAACATTTTTATATATTTCTATGAGTTAAATGATGAATTGTGTATTAAAATTATTAGTGTGGCATGAGATAAGATGAATTGTCAATCAAATGGTTTTAGAGATGATGATTTCAATCAAATAATTTGTGTCTAACAATTAATATATTATAATATATAATAGATAGATATAATTTAAAAAATATAATACTCATTTTATTTTTTAACTTTTATTCATAATTTTTATGGAGTAGAATATTATATTATGTATTTTGTACGAAAAATAGATAATAGACACAAATAAAAATGTTGTTGTGTTTGTGTTTTATTATACCAATAATTTTTATGCATACACTTGAATTGATTTGATTCAATTGATTTGTCTTTTATATTTTGAATATTTATAGTTTGTTTATATTGTTAGACATTTATTCGTAATAGACTAAAAAATAATTATTTGATTTTATATTTGAAATTTAATTTTTTACAATTAACTATAATTACAATTAAGAATTATATTTTAGAAAGGTATTTGTTTGTCTATCGAAATTATATTTAAAGATTTTATTTTTAGCATTATTAAAATGAATATTAACATTTTTTTATCGAAAAATTTTGAAAAGTATCACATCATATTTTAATTAGTGTGGTAAAAGAGATGTTAAATTATCAATCAAATAATTTAAGAATTCAATCAAAAATGGTTTGTGTCTCAGAATTACTATATTTTAATAAATTGATACATTTTAAGGAATATGTAATAATTTTTTAATTTATTATTTAACTTTTATTTATAATTTTATGGAAACATTTTTTATATTTTGTATTTTGTACGAAAAAAGATTATATATAAAGAAAATAGTAATGATTAATATATGAAAAATAAAATAGAGAATTAACTTGTAGAATATATAAATAAGAGTGTTTGATTTTATTTTAATAGTTATGAATAGAACGTTGCATATTATGTTATAATATATATTAAAAATGTTCTAACTTTTGAAGAGTTCCACTTCAAATTTTTATTGGTGTGGCATGAGAGATTATGAGATGTCAATCAAATAATTTGAAAGATGATAAATTGTCAACTATGATTTGCCTCTCAGAATTAATATATTATAATAGATAATAGATAGATAAATACAATGGTTAATAATAGAAGAATAAGGATTCTGCAAAAATATTGAAACACACACTAGACTCTTTATTTAATAAAAAACAAATACATAGAACATATGAAAATTACACCATAATTATATCTTCACATACACAAAAAACAACGTGTAATTAAAACTTTGGAATAAATTCATCATATCCACTTCAAAGGATACGCATCATTAAGTCCATAAACATAAACATATGATTTTATTTAAGATAGTAGATCAGGTCAAAGTCCAATCTGAAGATTAGGTCATAAATAAATGGAATTGTTTCATGTCCAGTACCATTCATCATCATGTCGATAGACAACTGCCTTTGAATTATATCCTTATTATTCATATCCATCCCAACATACTCATCTTTGCAATTTCATCATCTTCAGGGACGGTTGGTGGTAGTGGTGGCGGCGGAGGCGGTGGTGGTAGTTGTGGCAGTGGTGGTGCCACTGGGAGTTGGACATGGCTTTGAGCAGCCATGATATTTTCTCTATCACATGATTCTATCCTTCTATCAATCTCCCTCAAATTATGATTAATCATCCAAGAAAGATCATTCAAACCAGCCACCGACCAATCGTTCTGCACAACATCCCCGGCATTGAGACATTGAAACATGAGCATGGTTGTCTCTTTCTCTTTGTTGTCTCTACATTGCTTTTGAAGTTGCTTTTCAGACTTGAAAATACTTTGTTTCAGGAAACTCTCTTGATTCACCATCTTTTTTCTTTGTTCAAACTCAGGCGTTGTCCTGAATTTCGATAGCACCTCTTGGACACCCGACGGAGATGGCCAGATCTCAGGTTGAGGATCGTAGGGGCCATAAATTATAGCGCAAGCATCGATACCACAAAGGGTTGTGAGTTCATCAACCCTCTTCACCAAACTCTTCTTCCTTTTATTGAATGCTAATTTCCTAGCTTTATCGTTCTCAATGAAAGCAAGTTTCACCTTTTGTCTAGTCATTGTTTTGACAAGAATACGATAAAAATCAATAGTGAAAAAGAAGAAAAGTCGATGGTTGTGATTTTCGTTTTCTGAATAATGTGTTGTATATATAGAGATAAATCCGATATACGTACGTGGTTAGATGCATGTGTCTTTATTTTCCAAATGGCATTTTTCCAACGGTAAAATGCGTCTTTATTTTCATTCCATCCATGTTGATATACAAAATCAATACTTTATGACATTTAATATCTTTTTGTTTATATCTAGAATCATAATCTCTAGATTCATGCACGTAGATTATCTCATAGTGGAGTAGGATTGGAGTTTGTTGGGCCGCTCCAAACTACACATAAAGAGCGGGCCTCTTTGGATTTTGTTGAGAATTTTTCCTGTCACCCCTAAAATTATGCCTGGCACCCTTTCTAAGTTTTAAATTTTCACTTTATCCTTGATCATTCACACAGAATTTCTCGAACGAAATTTTCAGTAGATTAATTTGAAATTTCCAGTATATTTTCGGTTTATGTCAAATTTTCAGATGGCTATTTTAAATTTTCGGTTTATACCAGAAATTTCAAAATCTTTAAAATTTACGTTATGTGTCAAAAATACGGAAGTGTTTTTGAAATTTTCGGTATACCGGATATTTTGAAATTTCTGGTATTTTTTATTATCTTGTTTTTTTTCAATGGTTGAGATTTTGCCAACATTTTTGAAGGGTCCAGATTGCACCGATACTTTTGTGTGGTCTAGAACGCATAACAATTTGTATAAATATGGGTTTTAGGGTTATAAGGTATCACATCTCAACAACATGTCTCTTTCTCAATATCTTATTAAGGCAGAAGTGTAATACAACGACCGCAAACCTGTCGTTGAGTTCAAGCTCCCAGATAGATCTGAGTCCTTCGCCGCGTTGAAGGAAACATTGAACGGTTTACTGCCTGATTCCAAAAACAAAAGGGTGACAAAGATCGAGTATCGAGAGGATTACAATGGTACAGATGGTTGGGTGAAATACAACCTAATCGAGCTGAAGAATGATGAAGATGTGAATGCCATGTGAAAATCATTTTGTCGTAGGATAACCAAAGGTCCGATCGAGTTGGACGCGAAGATTCGAAGATCTGTTGACGATATAATGAAGTGTCTAAAGCGTTCAGATGTATCTGAATCTGGTACCACCTCCTGCATAGACTCCTGCACCACCTCCTGCACAGGCTCCTGCACCATCTTCGGAACTCGCTCCTAAGCAACCCGCGCCTGAACCTCCGATTCTAGTACAACTACCTGCTCCACCGTAGGAACAAGGGGCCCCACAACTGCTGTAGAAGGTCTATAAATCCGTCGACGAGGTGCACGAAACCCTGTTGCGGCCTGCTCAGCCATCAGTTTCATTTGAGAACTAGTTGAACGACGACGATCACCCTGCGCCACAACATCTGCTCCATCAATAGTCCTACCTGAAATAGAACAGTCTCTACCTCTAGTCCTCACTACAAACAAAGTCAAGAAACATGACAAAAATTGAAATTTTGGAACACGGAAAATACAGAAATTTCAAAATTTCTGATATTTCAGGCGCACCGAAAGTTTTGAAATTTCAGGTATTAACATCACAGGAAAATACCGTAAATTTAAAAATTTCTGGGCAAATATACTAGATATTTTGAAATCTACGGTAGGCAATACGGTAAATTTCGAAAAAAAACTGGTACAAAATATCTTAAATTTTAACTAAAATACCACAAACTTACTTGTATTTTCGAAAATTCTGGTAACGCTCTCAAATTTCCGGTTTCGTCCAAATTTTTCAAAAATACAGGGTGTACCGAAAATTTCAATAATGAGGAAGGCTTGAGCAAAATTGATTTTTCTTACAAATTAGGGGGGTGCGAGGTACAAGCGGGGGGATGGCAGGAAAAATTCTCGATTTTGTTTTGCATAAATATGAAAATGGAGGTTTGTGTGGTGCTATTAGTAGATTTTGGCTATTAGATTTTTCTATTAGTATATTTTTCTACTTAAATATTGGATTTTTCTAGCTGGGACAAACTTAGTTTTAGGAACTTCTTTCTTCTTTTTCAAGGATCGAAGTTAAACCCTATGTCAGTAAGTCTTTTGCCTTCTTCTACATTTTGAAGGATTTCATCCAACGTATCAGATTCATTGTTTAACACCCTAACACAATTGATTAGATTATCAAGTTTTGATGTTAACAAGGTTATCTCTTTTTAAAGTTCGGAAATGTCAGCTAGGTATTCCTTCTTTTATGTTTGAAGTTTGGCTATCATCATTCTTTGCTTTTCCCATATTTGACAAACTTCCTAAACCTTTTTCTGCATATCTTTGAAGGATGCAATTACTTCTTCATAAGATCTTTCTTCTACCATAGAGTTACACCTTCCAATTAAGGCAGTCACAATTTTGGCAGATTCTTCCTTAGAGGATTCACCACCTTCATAGGGTATCTTGAGAATTTCCCAAGCATCTTTAAAAATAGTGCAAGTATCTATCTTCCTGAGAGCATCCTTATCTACTTTATTAAATAGAGCATTCAAGACTTTGGAGTTAGCAGAAGCTACCTCATTTTCCTGTTTGGACCAGTCCTCTTTTGCCTTCAAAGACTCATTCTCATCTTTGTCCATCACAATAGGATGACTCCATTCTTTTAACACAACATTCTAAGATTTTCTATCCATGAATTTCAAAAAGGCTATCATTCTAACCTTCCAATGGATAAAGTTTTCACTATCCAACAGAGGTGGTTTGTTGACATATCCTCCTCTAATGTCCATAGTCCAGAAAATAGTCTCTCTGAACTCTCCCAATAAACACAATATGATACATGCTATGATGTCAATTGAAATTATGGCACTATCAATTCCACTATCAATAGTTTTAATTATAAACCTAAGAGCTCTCAATTTATAGCTTATCATTTAATCTCTACCCAATGTAACTTCTAGCTAGGAACCTCCTAGATTTGAGAATCTTCTCTCACTTCCAATCACCGCAATGATATCAACATCCACGGTCATAATGATTGGAAATCAAACTAAAACAGAAGCTTACACTTCAAATACAATACTCAAATTTTTGCTTAAAATCTTTAGAGTGAGAACAATAACTTGACAAACTATCAAGAAACATTCAATCAACTCAAATGTATCCAAAGATACATGAGGGCATACAAATAAAATAGAAACTCCACTGAAGAATCATGAATCCCTAAGACTAAGAAAAATCGGCTTCCCCTTATTTTTTTAAAAGTTCTTAATGAAATTAGGTCCAGATAGTTTCTTTAAATACTCTTTAGCAATCCATGGGTCTTGAATTTACGCTCAGATATTACTTGTTGCATAAGTTGAAGGAGGCATCAATTCATGTTGAAAAATTTGCTTAAATCTTGGAACAAAAACATTACATTTCCAAAATTGTCTCAAAGCCTAATTTAGTAACTCATGTACAACTGGAGATAAATCAAACGTTCTAGATTAGATATTCTTGAGCTGCAAAAAATCAGTGAAATAAAACCAAAAGGAATCTCACATAATCAATTTAAATATATCAAGAAAGAAATGTCGTATATGCTGATTTTTTGTTACAGGATGTCACAACATTTATCAGAACATCTGCCTTCAAAATGAACCTGACCAGTGTGTTAGAATATTTTCTATAAAATCATGTTGCACACCATGTTTTAGAAAAAATTTACCAATCCTAAAACCATTATACTAACATTAATTGTGAAAGTTGCAAGTGTTCCAAGCATAAAAAATGGGGTGGCTAAAGTTTCTCTACCTCTTAGGATTTACCTGATTATGTTTTGTTTCTTGTCAATTTATAGATTTAATTTATTTGTTGCAGTTGGGTCTCCTCACATAGTTGCAAATTTTAGTATTTAGTGCTAAATCATTTATACACATGCATATGTTAAATTATTTGTTTAAGGTCAACACAATATGCTTCTACTCAATTAGTTTGAGGTTTGGATCAAGAAAAATATATGAACGTGTTTCAATTCGTGCAAGGTATCAGTTTAAATAAACTCTTAAAGTTTGTTAAAATTGGAAACGTGATCTAAATTAAGGTTAAATATGTCAGGGGTCCTTATAAATATGCGACCCTACAATTTTAGTCTCTCTAAAATTTTATTTAATGAATGATCCTCACAAACTTTTTCGTCCACAACATTGATTTCTCCCGTTAGTTTCCACTAAAAGAGGCTGATGTGGCACGCCACATGGATCCTATGATGGAAAACGAATGAAACATTTAAAATTGTGGGGGTTTTAAACCTCATCTAAACTAAGCCAGAAAAAAGAAGAAAAATATCAGTTCTAAACTTTTTCTGAACACCTCGCAAGCAAGTTATATATAGCAACGATTATAACGCACATCATCTTGATCTTACTATATTTTCTTATGTCCATAGGAAGTTAAATGCACACAAAGCATGGATTATGTTAATGACAACAAAGTGTATATATGTGGACAGGCAAATCCTAACAGATTTAACTAAGTTTTTTTTATAAATAACAGAAGTTTTATAAAAATACTCTAATGGACAAGTATTTGTTTCTCACGGTTACCAAGGTACTTGACCAAGGATTTATCGTTGGAAAACCAGTTCGGTTAGAAAATTTAAAACTTGTTCACTGAACTAAATTTTTAGTTGGTTCCGGTTCAAAAGTTTGTGAAAAATATTTAATTTGGTTTGAGTGAACTCATTTCCAGTTCGGTTCTATTTAAGTTTTTCTCCTAAAATAAGCTATGAATATCCAACCATTGCCTAAGGTGCATATTTTATTAAGTAGGAAAATAATAAAATGGGACACCGCTCAGAGGGAATTGGAACCTGACATTGCAACTAAAGTTTAAACAAATAACTAAGATGAATAAAAATAAAGGGAATATATTTAAAAACGAGAGGGATTCTCTTCGCCAATGATGATATTGATTTTAACAAATAGATTAAAAGGAAGAATAAGCTTCCTATGAATACTATAGAATGGAGAATGTAAAAACTGAGTAATCCAACTTTTCCTCATTCGCATGAGTTAAAATCTTGACTAAAAACATTACAATAAAGCTTTTGCATATCAATCTCTATGACTATAAAATGTTGGCATACAAAAGCAGTGGAATTCATCGATGGGGTAGAGGTTACAATAATCGTGTCTAAGGTTACATTCATCCTTGCAGATGCATCTAACATGATATTATGGTGCTCCACAAAACTTCATTACTTTGAGACATTTCGTCGAAAATGTTCACATGACTATCAAGCTGAAAAGGAATTATTATGCTATAGCGTTCATTCGAATCAATTAGAGAGGATATATTCACAAGTTGAACTTCCAGTCATATAAATCATAGTTGTAGGATAGTTTTAGTATCGTGGTAGGACAATGGAGACCTTCCAACCTTATATGTCTCAACAATTTCGATTTATCACAGCAATGTTAACAAGATAATGCTCCTCACAAAATGATCAACTTCATAAAAATACATAGTTGCAAGCTTTCATTCACTCTCGATTCAACGGTAGATGAACTATGGTGTCATACCCATGGCGGAGTCCTTTTTTCTCATTTCTATTGTCGTCTTCTTCTTCTTATAGAGGGAGTTTTTGTTTTGTTCTTTCATTAAAACCGCAATACTCTCTTTTAAAATAGAAAAAACGTTTAGAGGAGCTTTAAAACCCCCACAATTTTGAATGTTTTGCCATGATGTCTTCCATGTGGTGTGCCATGTCAGCCTCAGTTAGTGAAAATTATTGGGATGGACAAATGTTGGGAACATAAAAGTTTGCAAGGACTATTTATTAAAAAAAATTTTAGAGGAACTAAAATTGAAGAGTCACATATGTATAGGGACTTCTAACATATTTAACCTTAAAAATTATTATAATGACTTACCCAATTCAAACTAAAGGTGAAAATTCACGATTTTAATTCTACCCACTTGATTCGAATCATGGCATTAAATTCGATTTGAGTTAAATATAGTTCCGAAACTGATTTTTCCTTCTATGCATTTTATTTGAATCCCAAGAAGAATAACATGAATCATATATATTTTGATTTGAATAATGAAAAGGCTTGAATAAAATTAAATCATTCCTGCAAGTCTTAGGATTTGGTTCTTTTAAGTTGATTTGAATAATAGAGTTTTATAACCGCAATCATGTGAAATTAATCATAAAATGCTTAA
Source organism: Vicia sativa (assembly GCA_021764765.1). NCBI lineage: Eukaryota > Viridiplantae > Streptophyta > Magnoliopsida > Fabales > Fabaceae > Vicia > Vicia sativa. Next base: position 156,956,031 of record CM038794.1, read on the forward strand.
TTCAAATCACACAAATAAATTTTATGGATTTTTAAGTGTTGATTAAAATAATTCACTCTGTTGACTAAACTAAAACCATTTTCCCTTTACTTGAATCAAATAGGTATTTTTCTTATTTTTGTGCCATATCTCTCGCTCATATATAAATCACACGACCTAGACAGATCTTGTCTCAAACTTTCAAAAGCAATTTGAGTTTTTTTTTTTAATTTACAACTGGAATCTCTTTTCATCTTCAACCTCTTGCATTTTTTATTTTTGTTTGGATTAACTTCTCATCTTACGGTGTAATATAACTGTGAGGAGGATCATTTTATGATTAAATCCTTGTGAACATTTCTTGAAGATTTAACGGTTAACATCTTTGTGTGGCTGTAGATGGGACCGATAATTAAGCGGAAAAAGAATGAGGTTCTTATTCCCATGATTACATCGTTAGAGCTATGTGGAAGTTGCTACAGACAAAGCTCGATTTTTTTACCATCTTCAAACATTTCAAGGCTCAAGGAACCTATAAGACTTAGTAAAGATTGTTGTACAACATAAACTTGGAGCATCATTCCGGAGAAAATTATGGGTGCATGAAATGTTATAATAAACGCATCTATAAAAAAGCTATATGATGATGTTATTATACATTTCAAGAAGGTGTGTGTAAAATATATAGATTTACAAAAATATGTTGAAAGCAAAATTTTGGACCAGGTAAAGGAGAAGATTGATTACGCTTGGCCTGATCAAGTTATGTATCTTGGAAATACAACAACAAACCAAGTTGAGTATGCTCATGCATGTCTGAAGAATTGGTTGGGAAATAACAATGGTGATTTGTGTGGGGATTGAAAATCTACTAAATGATACTAAATCAGCATAATTAGATATAAACATCATTTAGTCGTAATATCATAGTGTTGGAACATAGGTTCAAAGAAAACACTTTATATTCTTAGTTGGTCAGTAATATATCTCGATCATCTCTAAATTATATATTTCACGAAGTCAAACGAGCTTCTAATGTTGGTTTCGATAACTCAAAGTGGGGTTCCACACTTGTGAAAACATGGTCTCCTGTGTGCTTGTCTCATATCCAAGAAATGTGAAACTTGATTTCCCAATACAAATGGACAGGGTATTTAATCATTGCAAGAGGCTTAATCCTCATTGAATAGGAAGCAATAAGCTCATGGCAACACAAAACTCCACATCAAAGAGCAATTGAGGAATATTTCATTCTCGGAGACCATAGTCTTGAAACCACCATCTCAATCGATAAAAACGAAAGGACCACCTAAAAACGTGAAACCTACATTGGGTGAGAATTCAAGATTGAGATCCATCATATTTTGAACACATTGACATTGAACATTGAACGGTATTCGAGCCTTTCAATGGTCACTATCAGACTATGATCCTCTATTCAGAAGCAAGAACTATTCTTTTAAAAAATGCATGTTTAGATTCTTTTTAATAAAGTCAAATCTTTCAAGAGGCTTGGTAAATATACTAGCCCATTGATGACCAGTATTAATAAATTGTGTATCTATCACACCTTTTTGAACATAATCTCATTTAAAATTATGTTTAATTTATATGTGTTAGGTTCTTGCATGTTGAATAGGGTTTTTTTTCAAACATGTAGCAATAATATTATCACAAAAATGGAATATTTCTTCCTCATTTTTGATAGTCTTCCAATTGATATTTCACCTTTTTGACAGTTTTGACTAGTGGATTTTCTATCAATTTTATCCTCAACATAGTCAACATCACAAAACCTAACTAGCTTATAACATAGGAATTTTTTATAAAGCTTCCCCATGTTAGTAGTTTCTCTCAAATACCTAAAGATTTTCTTAATAGAAGTTAAGTGAGACTCGCTAGGATCTTATTGGAATCTTGCACACAAACAAATATTGTATAAAATATAAAGCCTATAAATTGTTAAGTAAAGGAAAGAACCAATTGTAACTCTGTACAACTTCTGACTGACTTTGGTGTTGCTTTCCTCTTTACTCATATTGAAGGTAGCCATGATCTTGCATTCTTATAGCTTAAATTTCTTGAGAAACTCATTTGCGTACTTTATTTGATGAACATAGAGACCATCCTTGCACTAGATGATTTGAATCCCAAAAAAGAACATTAATTTTCCCATCATGTTCATTTATAACTTAGCCGCATTAACTCAATAAAAATTTCGCAAAAAATAGCATTAGTAAAGTCAAAAATGATATCATCAACATAAACTTGGACAATTAAAATTTCACTATGGAACCCTAATAATCACCCTTTTTGTACTAGTGATAACTCTATTCGCTAGCTGATAATTCTTTCCTTATCTTTGTAGTTGTTTGATGCATAAGTATATAACCTCAATTCACTATCACATAAATTGTTCCACGAAATGCCATATTGGACTCCGATGGACTTATACTATCTTCTTTTCAGAAGAATCTTGGTTGAGTCACTAGTATCTACCTGACTTCACCAACTTGAACCATTGAGTAGTTAACGACTAATTTCATTTTGAAATAAGTTCTCTCACCATGTTCAAATTGGGTTGTTAATTTCTCGCTAAATAGTTACCTGCTATATGCGTATTTTAGTATAGTGTTCAATATATTCCCATCTCTCCCCTTATTTGCAAATCCGATATAGGTATGAATTTGTGCATAATTTTAGTAATTAAATATTGTTAAATTGAATTCAAAATAGTTAACGTATTCCTCCCCTCCTATTGTGTTCAATGAAGGCGTATTCCTCTCGTCATGTTGTGTTCAATGAGGACTTTGTAAACTCCAGCACATTCATGTAATAATCTCCACGAACATTGGTCCTTGGATTCAAGTAAATTAATTAGAAACATAGGAACACATAAGAAACCTTCCAAACATAAAGATAATAGTTTTCCATTAACACTAGTTTCACTCAAAAAATTGTTCAAAAACATAAACTTAAGCGGCATTTTAAATCTTCTTAATGTGGGATGGTCTAAGGATCAATTTAGTTGTCGCATATCATGTTTTTATGATGCCAAATTTATCAATTTTCCAACAATTTAATGTCATATGATCCTCAATTAGGAAAGTAACCCTCTAGCAATTATGATCCAATAGTTAAATAATAACTTGATAACTAAATGTTAATCTACTCATCACTGTTCTTACGTAGAAAATTATGTTATTCTTAGCTCAAAAGGAAAGTATTTATAAGTTATTCACTCAAAGTATTTTGAATAATTTCGGGCCATCTTCTGACATATTTATTTGCTTTACATGACTAAAGCTTATTACCTGTGTGACTTGAATCACTTTTTTCTCACAAGACGATTCATTTCCTATTTCGTTGTGATTATGAAAATTATTGACATTGACAGAATTGATCTTTAACTTTCCATGCCTTCTGGTGTTCTGAGTTTCCACTAACTTTAGCACTCTCTCTTTCGAGGGTATGCTTCTGAGCTTATCTTTTTCCTGGGTGTAGGTAAGATTGTTAGTTTACTATTTGGATATAGAGGAATTTATATTATTAGTATACATAGTGAAAAAAATCCTTGTCAATTTTTAAAGCGTCAAAATATGCAACTTCTTGGTCTTCTCTGACCTTACGATTTGCTCGAATCTTTTCATCTTGCATAGATTTAACACTTCTGAAAGCCAACCCATGTTCTTTCAAAGTTGTTTGTAGAATTTCCACTAGTTCTTCTAGTGAAGCTGGTCCTTGTAGTTTATTGTAATTAAAAGAGAGAATAGTGAAGGAATGTAGCATTTTCCGTTTCATATACGAGTTTGTCTCCGACTAAGGATGTTACTATATATACCAAATAATTTTATCGATTTTTATCATTTCTAATGTAACTACATTGTAACATATCTCATATTGAAGTATCACTATGCCAAACAAGCACATAGACAGTGCTTTAAAGCATTGCCTAAACCAGCGCTGCTATAAGTAAATGCAGCGACTTGAATTAATGAAAAAGCGCTGCTATATGTCCCTTTTAGGCAGCGCTTTGACTTTAAAAGCTCTTTTTTATGAACCCTTTATACAACGCTTTCACTTTAGACATCATTTGGTAAATAGCCCTTTAGCAGCGCTTTCTCTTTAGACAACGCTTTTGGTTATCTTTTAGGCATCGCTTTAGACAGCGCTCTCCCATTTTAGGCAGCGCTTTTCACCACTTTAGCCAGCGCTTTTCCCCACTTTAGACAATGTTTTTCTCTTTAAGCGTTGTGTAATGTTCATAATTTTTTTTAAATATTAGACTTATTTTCACTTACAGAGAGCCCTGTCCAATATATACAATAAATTTTTACCAGATTTTCACCATATTTTGCACCAGGTTTTCACCAGATTTTCAATCCAATAAATATGCACCAAATTTGCATATACAAAAAATCTAAATATATATAATTGATGATATATACAACAACAACTTGAAAATTGATGATACAACTTGAAAATTCTAAAATGCTAAATTGATGTTTAATCTACATATTACTATCTTCGAGAATTTCTAAAAAGCAACAACAATGAACTTGTTAGCTCTATCTTCTACATCTGCACCTATAACCTGAAACAAAACCAAAAGATCGAAATTCATACCATGATAAAACAAAACTTAATTCGAATTTGTACTCAAAACTCAAAAGTTATACTCAAAATTCTCATCAATGAAAGAAAGACTATATACCTTATAATATTCTCAACTCCATAATGAATTGACACAATTCCTCCATAAGTTCATCTAATTGATCTTTTGAGTAATGAGAACACTTGAATTCGTCAAAGTACTACATAATAATATAACATAGTATGTGATTTAGTTAAAACACTACGCCATTTTATGAGAAATATTAAAATAATTCCTAAGTTAGAAATCCATATCGTGGATGGAATCTCTATTCGGTCCAAAAGAAGAGTTTCTTTCATAAACCTCAAGATGAAATAACCGCAATCTTGACCATTACACTGACGAGGACATTATACATGGAAAGAAAATAGGGATATATATTTGGATATACCCCTTAACTTATTTTATCAAGTATCATCACTAATATAATCAAAATTGTGACCCTTAAGTAATATATATTAGGATATACCCCTTACCGAATTAATAGCAACCAATAACCAATGTCCACTATAAGATTAAACAAGGGTTAGATAGAAAGTTTCTACACAACGTCAAAAAATGAAAAATTATAATAGATGAAGTTAGGATGAAAACCTAACCCATGGCATTTATTATATGGTAAAAAGAACAACTTTTTTGTATCTTTGTTGGCCACAAATAAACTGAGTACATACGCTATGACATCATCTAGTTTTGTTACGATTAACCCTGAGTTGATAGTGTTAGGAGCTGAGAAAACGAATCTTTCTTCCAATCCACCTGGGCGCATCACTTTGTCATACAAAAACCTTAAATAAAAACATCATTAACATTAGACTATAATCATTTAAATGAGTAAATAAATTGTTCATTTAATTAAACAAAGTTGATCGGATTATACCTTATATATATAGCGATAACACCAAGGCCTAAAGTCAAATGTTGAAAAACTAGATCCATATTCTCTCTGCCAATTGCTTCCATGTATTCATAACCAAAAATTTATGCCTTCATAGGTATAAGACGAGTACCACCAATCAGAATATTTGTTATTCCTATATATGTCTGAAGGCAAGACTTATACTGAGAAGTAGGTTTTTTGCTAGTCGCGGTCTTTTTAACAACATCCTTTTTTGTGTGGAAATGTTAATAATTTCATACTCCTTACCCTTACTAACTTGTTCAATCTCTTAAGCATGCATCTAAATATCATATAATTAGTTAGGTGAAGTATAAGATCAAGAATTAACATTTCTATGCATAAATATCATATAATTGTATTATACCTTCTTTTTTTATGCAACTGGCTCAGCTTGTCGCGCAATCCCCATATCTTTTGATTTGAGTTTTGGAGGAATCTAATATTACCATGTAAAAAAATGTACGTAAAATGCTCGCAAAAACTTTGAATACTCAAAGGTTCATAATGGTTTTAAGCATAACTCATCATCTACGCGTATGAGGCTTGACGACCATGCAACATATGCACCTACTGTCTCTCCCACCAATGTTGCATCTGAAACATCATCTGGTATTGGTAATAACTCACCCCCTCTAAAGAAATATCAATTGTTACTTATAAATATCCATCAGGAAGCGATTTATGGTGAAGTAATTCTCCCAATGTATTAAGCATTTTCCCCTTGCCAACCATCCGATAAGTCGATGACGATAAATAGAGTAGACGGGGTGAAATGCCCTAAAACCAAGAATAAATATGACATTGTTAATGTGTGTGTGTGTGTGTGTGTGTGTGTGTGTGTGTGTATATATATATATATATGTCAATTAAATAAATTACACTAATTTAATTTCATAATAATATACATTACCTCAGGAATTTCCGGTAAGAAATCACAATTGATACTATCTTTGTCTCTAGTATCCTTGTACCCTAAACCTTGCCCTTCTACCTGACGTCTTTCTTTATCATTTTCCAACTCATCAATTTTAGCTTTTAATTTTTCTATCTCTTCCATCACTTCTTTGTTGCTATGACCTTTCCCCTTTTGCTTATTACCCAAAGATGTTTGAGTCACCCCAAATCCCTTACCCCTCACACGACCGGGGTACTCAAGACCATTTAACACTCGACTAAGTAAGCTCATGAAATCATGGTCTTCGTCTAGAGTTAAAGATTGTGATAGACTCACCTGAAATTCATATGCATATCGAAATAAATTAGTAGTGATTAAGAAGAATAAATTATTTATATTAATTAAAGGAATAACGATATACTTAGATATTCCTCGTAAATTTGTTCCACATCTTCCTTAACAACTCCATCCTTGCCCACGCGAGTAGCCCGCCACAAAACATGTTCTGGAAGAGATGTTTCTTGACTTTTATCCTCTTCTAATTACAGATTAAGATAAATATATAATTAAGATCCAATATAACACATGAGAAATAATAACATCAAATATATCACAGCATTTAACAAGTTCTTACTATTCTTTATTGTAAGCGTGCATATCCCATACGCCCCTTTTTATATGGATACTGTAACACCCCGATTCTACCCCACGTGTTCATTTAATTAAAATCAAAGTATAACAATTTCAGGATGTCACAATTCTCAATGTAAACACATAATCATGTCATTTTCATTCAACAGATTCATAACACTCTTAATTAGTTTTCAACGTAAACAATTTCATTAACTAGCAGCGGAATTAAAAATAGTTTTACACAACAAAACATAGCATCTTATGTTTATTCAACAACATCAGTTCAACATAAATACAACAGAATAGAAACAACGCGCATTTTTCCCCGAGTGTTAAGTATCATAGCAAATGACACCATACTCGAACTAACGGCTACTAACTCTTCATTCTTCATTACCTGCAGGTTACCAATATAAAGGCTACGGCGAAAACAAGTAAAGGGTGAGATATCAAACCATATAATTGAGATTATGATAAACAATATATAGTTCAGAATCATATAATATCACCATTTTGTAATCACACGACTAATCAACAATAACACAATTCAAACAACAACTTATCAACAACCCCTTATATTCGACAACAATTATACTAGACAACAATTCATATCCAACAACAAGTTATATTAGACAATGTTCTTGCAGGAAAAACCTTTATGATCGTATTTAGGGATTTGGAGGCTCAAGTATGATATCTTGAACTCCAAGCTATGATTGTCTTGCTTATCCCGCTGGCGGGAGCCCTATATATACGAATGATTTCATGAGTCTCTTTCTTCTCTATCAGTAACAGCCTCCAGCACATTAACTGTAACAAGAAGGTGGAGCATCATCCGTTTCAGGAAATGATAACTTCTCAATGTAACGTACGTTGTTGGAATCAATGCATCAGTTTCCTCAACCCAATCGTGATGTCCGTACTTAATCCGAGCTGGATCCCAGGATGCATGGCCGGCATATATACCCGTACCATACTCTGACTCCTTCCCTTCCACCCAGGATCCACCACAAACTCCGCCCATATACCTCTATCCAGGCTTATTCTCGACCCCATACAAGACCACTTCCAACTTCACATCTCGGCTCGTACTTTATGCATGATCATAAGCCCCTTTAACATATGATTTCATGTCTTGAGATCTTATGATCAAACAAATGAAAACCATAAACTGAAGGCGAGATATACATCAGCTAGCCGACCTCCAGACGCTTGAACACACTCTCCAATTCCACTAAACAGTCACCCGTATGGGTGTAATAATTACCACCTAGTAGGTTATAACCTCCTACACATTTCCTCCTCATTTTTTCCTTTTATAACGCGCCCGTTCCTCTTCAAAACCCTAATTCCTTATTTAATCTTCTCTGCCCACTTGTCGCTGCTTTACTTACTTCAGATCTTCACAAGCCCTTCGATCACCCACTCAGGTATTCCCCTTTCTATTCTTCTTCTTTATTTTTCCACATAGAATGGTGATCATTAGGGAATGCAATGAACTAGGGCATAGAAAACACTTAAGTAGCGAGGAACGTAGAATCTTATGGGAAGATTGCATGCAATAAATGAGAGACGCTCTAGGGGTAGAGGAACCAGAGAGGGTTATGAACAAGATTAACTCTGAAGTTCTAACCTCTGATAGCAATTCTAACCCTGACTCTCCAGGTTCTGTGGAGCTCATAATGGAAATCAACCAACTTCTCAAAGGAGAAGCCCTAGGCTTCAAACAAAGTTTGATTAAAGATATGGAAATCGTAACCCTACGATCTCTCTGGAACATCTCCTCCACGGGGAATGAAGACGATGTAATCTTGGAACCCTGCGAGATCGGAGAAAACGTTTGCATGTCTCGCCCCAAAGGGGTAAATCCTGAATGGTTTTATTTCTACACTGGAGTCGTAGAGAAGTTGAACATCTAATTTCCCCTCACCGACTTCGAAACTGACATATTACGAACAATGAATGTCGCCCCCTCCCAACTCCTTCCCAATAGTTGGGGATTTATAAGAGCATTCGAACTAATTTGCAAAGCTCTAATGATAACCCCAACCATTGGATTGTTCTTCTCATTCTTCGAAATGAAAAGTGCTGACTCCGGAAGCTGGGTTGCCATCAGCGGCATCCCTAAGAGGATTTTCGTTTAGGCCTACACATCCAATTTCAAAGGCTATAAAGAACACTTCCTCCGGGTTAGGTGCGGACCCCGGTGTCCTCGGATTATCTACGGTGCCGATGGGCACCACATATTTCCCTTATACTAGACCAATAACCCATTACCCATTTATGGCTTTGACTGTGACAGTTTGAGCGAATCCGAGACCCTATCACCGGGAGTTTTGGAATCCTTCCGGCCAATCAGGGTTAAGGATTTATTAGCATTACCCCAGAAAGAAGTTCTCGACTTCCTAGGTAAGCATTTTTTACTAAACTCCATTCATTAGATGTCATCTTATTTGACTGATTCCTATCTTTACTCCTTTGATTACATACAAAATGACTGACATGTCTGTGAAAGAGCAGACGAAATTAATGGCTACGGCTCGTGCTGCCCGGGTCAACGCTGGAGGTCCTTCCGAGACCAAATCCAACCCGGCCGACTTGGAAATCTAGGCCCCAAAGAAGAAGAAAAATACATATCCAAATTGGGCGCGCTGGAAACTATAGTGATAACAACAACTCCAGTCAAGCGATCCTCCGACACTGAGCCAGCTGGTGAAATAGCTCCAAAAAAGCTAAAAACTGCAATGGAGAATGAAGCAAATCAATCAGACTGGGAATTTTCCAACCTGCTGAAAGATTCTGGCAATAGTTCAAACCAAACCTCATTCGAAAATAAATTTTGGTCTGCCGACTTCGATGGTATCAAATTTATGTACAACCATCTTAATGCCATAGAAGACATTACAAACTGAAAAATCTAGGCCCCCAAAAGATTACACATCACTTAAGCTCATACTTGATGAGATGCGCAGTGCTAATTCGAGGTCTCTTTGAATCTGGTGACGATGCAGAAAAGAAGAATTCTGATTTGGAGAAGGAAATCACAAGGCTGGCCGAGAATGAGAAATCTCTCAACGAGGAGAATTCCTTCTTTAAGACCAAAGCTTCGGAATCTGATGAAAAGATCAAAGCATTGAAGGAAAACACCTCAGAATCTGATAACAAGATCAAAGCCTTGGAGGAGGAACTTGCCTTGATGAAGACCTCGGCAAACGAGCTGTCCAACAAACTTTAAGTCTCAGAGAAAAACCATTCCGATCTGCAAGAAGCTTTAGACAAGTCCCTGATGGATGTGCTGAACGCTGGAGATATGGCCTTCGACCGAGAAAAGGCTCAAGTTTCTTGCCTATATCCAGATCTTGACATCTCGGAGATTTATTTCTTCAAGTCTGTCGTTGATGGGAAGCTAGTGGAAGTTGATGACGGTGATAGTGATGCCACACTGAGCGATGAAACTGCTGTCGTGGACTCCCCTCACCCCAACGCCTAATTCCCTTTTTTACTTTAATCTGTAGGTAGTCATCCCCTTCGAAGGATGCATTTTGTAAAATTTCTTAACATTTACCCTTTGGGTTTTTATTTAATGCTGCATGTTTTACATTTCCAAAAAATGCTTGTCCGTATGTTTTACCTCGTGAACAGATTTATGTTATATTGTTAGTCCCTCAAGCCAAATGGTTCCTTACGTAAACCATAAAGGCTTTAAAATACATAAACCGTTGTTCACATAGAAGAAGCCCCCGGTCTTTTTTAGCCGATTTATGGATTCAAGCCAGACTTTTTCCAAACAAGTTAAAGCAAAACATCCTTGACCCAAGTTTTTGGCACAGAGCCCCTAGCTGGTTGATCCAAGTCTTTGGCAAAAAACCCCTAGCAGGTTGATCCAAGTCGGAATAGAGCCTTGGCGAGGTTGAAACCTTTAGTACAGAGCCCCTAGCAGGTTGATCCGAGTCGGAATAGAACCTTGCCGAGGTTGAAACCTTTTGTTTTTGGTACAGAGCCCCTAGCAGGTTGATCCGAGTCGGAACAGAGCCTTGGTGAGGTTGAAGCCTTTTGTTTTTGGTACAGAGCCCCTAGCAGGTTGATCCGAGTCGGAACAGAGCCTTGGCGAGGTTGAAACCTTTGGTACAGATTCCCTAGCAGGTTGATCTGAGTCGAAACAGAGCCTTGGCGAGGTTGAAACCTTTGGTACAGAGCCCCTAGCAGGTTGATCCAAGTTGGAACAGAGCCTTGGCGAGGTTGAAACCTTTTGTTTTTGGTACAGAGCCCCTAGCAGGTTGATCCGAGTCGGAACAGAGCCTTGGCGAGGTTGAAACCTTTTGTTTTCTGTACAGAGCCCCTAGTAGGTTGATCCGAGTCGGAACATAGGCTTGGCGAGGTTGAAACCTTTGGTACAGAGCCTCTAGCAGGTTGATCCGAGTCGGAACAGAGCCTTGGCGAGGTTGTAACCCTTGACGAGGTGTAGTACCCCATAAATATTAATCCTTCCTGACATTTTACAAAGTAGATTATAATTTTAAGGTGCCTCATTAAAAACCCCGGCCCTTGCCTAGGGGAAAAGAGTACACCATTATTCTTACATAACATATAATTTAACTGAAATACAACTTAAGACTATCTACATTCCAAGTCCTAGGTATCTCTGTGCCCTCCAATGTCTCTAGCTTGTAAGCTCCATTGCGTAGCTTCTCCAACACCCTAAACGGGCCTTCCTAATTAGGAGCCAACTTTCCCTTTCTGGTCGGATCCGTTATCTTCTTAAGTACCAGATCTCCAACTTCAAATCCATGTTGCTTCACCTTCAAATTGAAGCATCGCACCATCCTCTGTTTAGTAGCAATTTCTCTCACATGTGTTGCGTTCCTCACTTCTTCCACTAGATCGGCTTCAATATCCAACCCCTGATTGTTGATCTCTTCCTCAAAATGTTCCCGCCTCCAGGATGGTAAAGCGACCTCCACCGGAATCATGGCATCAATACCAAAAACCATTCTAAAAGGTGTCTCCTGAGTCATTGAGTGGACAATGGTGTGATATGCCCACAGAACCTCATGAAGGTACTGCGCCCACAATCCCTTAGCATCATCCAACTTCTTCTTTATTGCATTTAAAATTACCTTATTAGTTGACTCCGCCTGTCCATTAGCTTGGGGATATTCTACATAAATGAATTTATTTGTTATTCCGAGTTCCTTGCAAAACTCCACAACCGAGGCACTTGCGAACTGTGTCCCATTGTTAGAAACAATGACCCGAGGAAGCCCAAAACGGAAGATGATGTTTCTCCAATAAAAACGACATACCCGTTCTACTGATATCCGAGATACTGCCTCAGCCTCCACCCATTTGGTAAAATAGTCCACAACTACAATGAGAAACTTCAACTGCCTTGGCGCCACTGGGAACGGCCCAAGGATGTCAGCCCCCCATTGATAGAAAGGCCATGGGATCAAGACAGCATGTAATAACTCAGCTGGGGTATGAATACCAAGCGCGAAAGTATGACATTTCACGCAACGGGCAACAAATTTAGTACAATCCTTCATCAGCGTAGGCCAATAATACCCTTCATGGACCTCCTTTAACACCAAAATGGCATCCTTCTCCGACACCCATCGCAGCATCGGAGCTGCTCGCCCCATCCTATACAACTTTCCCGACTCCATCACAAACCTGGCCGAGATCTTCTTAATTTTCCTGGCCCTCTCCCTATCCTCCGGTAACATATTTTGTTGAAGATACCGTATGATTGGTGTCATCCATCCATCCTCCTCCTCGACCACTAGCGGCTCTTCCCTTTCGATACTAGGTAAAGACAATGTTTCATGTATCACTAATTTATTCACATCAGATCCTTTAGTACTAGCCAGACGAGCTAAGAGATCGGCCCGGGTATTTTTTTTCCCTCGGAACATGACAAATCTTGAAAGCCTAGAACCTCTTACATAACGATATTGCCTGATGCACATACTTTATCAAAATGAGATCCTTTGTCTGAAAAGTCCCACCCACTTGTCCAGCGACAAACTGAGAATCTGTCTGGACAAGCAAGTGGGTCACTCCGACCTCTAAAGCCAACCTCAACCCAGCTAAAAGAGCCTCGTACTCAGCCTGATTGTTACTCATTTGGAAACCAAATCGTAGCAGATACTCCAAAACTATTTCGTCGGGTCCCTCCAAAATTATTCCCGCGTCATTCCCCTTCAAATTTGATGATGCATCAATGGAGAGGATCCACCTCGGTGACGAATCTTCCATCGGCGGGGAACTAAACTCAACCATGAAATCTGCCAAAACTTCTGATTTTATACTGGTGCGCAGACTGAAGTCGATATCGTATTCTGACAACTCCACAACCCAAGGCACTTATTCTTCCTGCCAGATCCAGTTTCTTGAATACCTGTTTCAAAGGGAAATTGGTTTTCACCAAGACTGGATGCCCGTGAAAGTATTGCCTTAACTTTCGAGCGGTTATCACCAGAGCCAATGCAAACTGTAACGCCCTGTTTTGATTAATATTATATTATATTAATATTTTCGAATTACCGATCAATATTTATTTTGCGAAGAGAATATTTATATTAATCAATATATTAATTAATATATTTGGCGACATTCTGTTCGGTTCGGTAAAAATATTATTCGGATTCGATACTTAATTCCCCGGAATTATTTGAATTAATTGAATTAATGATATAATTAGATAGGGGTGTGAGGAGCATTTTGTTAGAATTGGGTTTACACCCTTGGAAGCTAGTAAGAGAAAACATAAGTTATAAAATCAAATTTTCCTCATGCTTCCCATTTTGACAAACAAAGCCAAGAATAGAAACCTAGAGAGAAAGAGAGGGTTTTGGGAAGAAGAAGACGAGGAAGAACACGAGCAAGCTGGATGATGGAGATGTTGAATCATCAAGAATCATCCAAACTTCCATGGTAAGGGGTTGGATTTATTCATCCATATAGTTAGGGTTTTGATGATTATATTTTGGATTTGGGGGAAAAATTAATAGTTGGGTTATAGGGTTTTGATTGATTGTTGAAATGGTTTAGAAAAGTTGGATTAGGAGTAGGGATTATGGGTATCTTGTTAGTAGTATTGTAGTAATGAAGTTATAGAATGAAAATAAAAAGAAAATGGCTAACTGTGTAAACAAAATGAAAAACCAGAAAAACTGTATTTTTCACTGTCTGCGTGCAAGGAAAATGAAGAAGATGATGAATGGTGAAGGAGGCGCCCACCCCCATCCTTGAGGCGCCCACCCCCATCCCTAGGGTGCACGCCTCCCTCCCAAGGGAAGCATGGGACGACCGTCCCTTCTTGTTGGAGGAGTGGATCGAATTCTTTTGCTGTTTTCTTATTTTTCTGTTTATTTTCTGCAGATACTTACCTGCATAATTTTTCCTGCAGAAGAGTATTTAGGTTCTGTTTCTTTGAAAAATCCTAATTTAACCTAGTAACATTTGGTATCCATAAATTATAATTAGGGGATAAGATAGACGATTAAATTTGGGACCCGATTATATTCCGATTTTCTGATTCCGGTAAATTCGGGGATGGAGCAAGTTGCTCTGAATTCAACGAAAATTGACGTGCTAGCTAAGTTCGATGTGTAGGACGTAGTGTTGAGGTTAGTTTTTAGAAATTACGAGTTTTTACGAAGCGACCCGAAATAGGCCAATTTACGGTAATTTGAATTGGATTGTGTTTTAGTAGATTTAAGGCACGTAAGGACAATTCGATTTCGATGTTGACGATTATGATTAATGCCGGTTATTAGGAATTACTTTCGCGACGATTATTGGCGTTTTGACTATTTTTCCGTTTTTGGAATTTGGCGAATTAGTTGATAATGATGCGGTGTGAATAAACATCATGTTTGCGACAGTGTATTTATTAATGAATACTTGATGATATGCGATGCAATGATATATGTCTTTGTACATGATGCTTATATTGATGTTGTTAATAAATGCTTCCGATTTGTGAATGCATGATTTTGATGATGTTGAATTATTAGTGATGTTTTGCATAATGCAAATATGATGCGATGATATATTTATCTTGATGTGGATAAATTATAGCGATGTGGGCTTTATGCCAATTTTGACGAGCGATGATGGTGTGTTTGTGTTGTGTTGTTTTATTGTCAAGTCACATACATTGCATAAGTGAAGAGGGCTTTCATGCCAAGCGATGATGGCTTTTATGCCGAGCGATGATGGGCTTTATGCCTAGTGTCCCTAATTATGGACAAAGCGATGGGTACCACATGCATAACATAGTCGTGTCTCATGGAGTCG
This sequence comes from Vicia sativa, assembly GCA_021764765.1. Classification (NCBI taxonomy): domain Eukaryota; kingdom Viridiplantae; phylum Streptophyta; class Magnoliopsida; order Fabales; family Fabaceae; genus Vicia; species Vicia sativa. The sequence goes on from CM038794.1 coordinate 156,971,397, forward strand.
GTTATGTTTATGTTTGAGTTGTTTGGCGTTGGGTTTTTGTTGATTGATGGATGATATTGAATTGCGATGATATATGATGTTTTGTTTGGTGATGATCCTTATGATGAACATGAAATGAATATGATTTGATAATTTCATGATAACTATGCGATGAATATAAATGATGAGTTTTGCGATGAATTAACTTGATGAAATGCTTAAATGCAAATATGATGTGATGATGTTTGTGACGATGGGCTTTTATGCCAAAAGCGATGATGGGATTTAGCCAATTGGAGATGATATTACTTATGTTGCTTATGTGATTAACATTGTTTGATATTGTTGTTTGATGTCGTTGTTGATGATTGTTGTGATAATTTCGTGGTGATGAACGTTTATGTGTTGTTGTGACGTTTTATGCCGATGAGGTTATGGTGATAAAGTGTAGATTATACTCATTAGGATGACGAGTAAAGTAAGTGAGTTTTGATTATGTGTTGGAATTACACTTATTAATCTATACCCTTTATAATTCCGAAACTATATATATATTTTATCATGCCTTTAATTATATGTTTTGGAGTATCTCACCCTTTACTTGTTTCGCCGTTACCTTTATATTGGTAACGTGCAGGTTATGAAGATGGAGTTTCTAGCTGCTGTTAGTCGAATCGGTGTCGCTCTGATACGTAGCACTCGGGGGGAATATTTATGTTGTCCTCGTTGTTGTTCTTTTGTTGTTTCCTTTTTGTGAATGAGAACCATAATTTATAAGAACATGATTTTGACGAGGAACTTTAATAAACGAGATGTTCTACGATGCTATGTATCCGAGATTTATACTTTAATGTAAATTGTTTAAAGTGAGTTGGTTTTGAAGGTGTGATGCCTCAGTATTGAATTTATGAAATTTTAAATTACTCTGATTTTTGCATATTAAACTTTGGGTAATATTTGGGTGTTACACAAACCTCTCAATCTTTTTATATCGGAGTTCTGCTTCTCTTAGCACCTTGCTGACAAAATACATCGGGCGCTCTCCAGCCTCTGTCTCTTGAACCAAAACTGAGCTAATTGCACATTCTGTCACAGCAAGGTATAATACCAACTGCGAATTCACCTTTGGCCTAGTCAAAACTGGAGGTGTTGATAGGAGTTGTTTTACCTCTTGGAACGCTTTCTCGCACGCCTCAGTCCATTCAAACTCTGCTCACTTTTTGATAGCCGAGAAGAAATGGATCGATTTATCACCTACACAAGATAAAAAACGAGACAAAGCAGCCAAACAGCCTGTTAGTTGCTGCACCTCCCAGAGTGTAGTCGGGCTTCTCATATCAACGACTTCCTGGCACTTATCCGGGTTAGCCTCGATTCCCCGACTTGTCAACATGAAGCCAAGGAACGTTCTGGCTTGTACCCCAAAAGTACATTTATCCGGGTTCAAGCGCATATCATACTTCCGAATAGCCGCGAAGGTTTCTTCTATATCAGTCACATGCTTGCTTCCTGCCCCAGTCTTCACCACCATATCATCCATATAGACCTCAATATTCCGCCCAATATGACGGGCAAAAACCATATCCATGAGCCTCTGGTAAGTACCTCTAGCATTCTTCAGCCCAAAGGGCATAACTCTATAATAGAAATTCTTGCGATCCGTCATGAAAGTTGTCTTTGAAGCATCCGTCGGGTTCATCCTGATTTGATTGTACCCGGAATAAGCATCCAGGAAACTCAGAAGACGAAACCCAGAGGCTCCATCAATCAAACGATTTATCTGCGAAAGGGGATAAGGGTCTTTTGGACACGCCTTATTCAGATCGGTGAAATCTACGCACATCCTCCATTTGCCAGTTTTCTTCTTCACCATAACTACATTAATAAACCCAGACTTGATCAATTTTTTAACCTCATCTGACACAACTTTTCTCTTTTCTTCACCCATTTTTCGCTTCCGTTGAGATATCGGTTTCACCTCTGGGTCCAGAGCCAAATGATGACACATAACATTCGGGCTTATCCCGGGCATGTCTGCGGGTTTCCAGGTGAAGAGGTCCAGATTCTGCCTTAGGACCTGAACTATCTCGGCTTCCTCCTCATAAGAAAGTTGCGTCCCCAGATGTGTGACCTCTGAAGGCAAAGATCCGACCTGAACCTCCTTGGTCTCCTCCTGAGAAGTTAAACTATCCTCTCTGGAATCCTCCCTTGGATCAATATCAACAATGCTAACCTCATGGTCTTTCGGATCCTCTGCTGGAATCAACCTCTTTTTAATCTTCATGATATCCTTATAATATTTCCGAGCTAAACCCTGATCACCCCGGATGACCCCAACGCGTCCATTCCCCAGGGGATACTTTATTGTTAGGTACAAAGTTGATAAAACCACCTCAAGCGCATTGAATGAAGGACGACCAATGATGATGCTATAAGGTGATGAAGCATTGACTACCAGATAACAAACTCGGACACCCTTAGCATTTTCATCGGTCCCAGAGGTAGTGAGAACAGGGAGATAGCCCAACACCTGCACCTGCTCACCGGAGAAGCCGACCAGGGTCCCACTAAATGGCAACAGCTCCTTTGGATCAAACCCCATCCCCTTGAAAGCTTCCTAGTAAAGGATATCAGTAGAACTTCCCGGATCAATCAACACCCTCTTTACCCCCCAATATCTGATTTGTACTTCAATAACCATGGGGTCATTTTCATGGGGCAAGACCTCCTTGGCATCTTTCCATGAAAAATTTATTACTCTAGGCTCCTCATTAGTCGACCCAATCCGGGCCACATGGCCTACCCCACGTGCATTCCTTTTACGAGCAGCACTGGTGGATCCGCCTCCAACAAACCCTCCAGAGATGGTATTGAGGGTATGTCGAGCTGCTCTTGCCTCCTTGACTTCCTCCACAACCTTTCCCTTCTTTTTAGATCGCGATTCAGAAGCCGACTCCTCTCTTGGAGATGGACCACGCTTGTTGGCCTACTTGGAGTCATCTTTCATGTAGGATGAAAGCTTACCCCTCTGGATCAGTTTTTCAATTTCTCTTCGCAGATGAACACAGGCTTCAGTCGTATGTCCTCTTATGCGGTGGTACTCACACCAAGATTCCAAATCTTGTCCCATTGCAGCTGTGATACGGTGAACTGACTTTGTAGGATTTTTGTATCCAAATGTGCGGATAGCAAGAGTCGCCACCGACTTTTATTTTTATCCAATTAAGGGAAGGTAAAATATGAAAAAGACCTTCGTTAGATTCTGAGTTCGGGAGAATGGTTATGAAAAGGGAAGGTATTAGCACCCCTTTCCATCCGCAGTTTATTCTACGGGCTCTTAGTTGCTCTAGATCACTTTTTTAAAATTGTGCTTTCTGTGTGTTTGACAAAATGTTTTGAAAAGACATTTCGCTTTGACTTTGTAATGATTCATGTAGGAATGTATACAAAGTGTTCGGAAATGTTTCGTTTTGAAAAGATTTTGAACTTTGACAAAAAGTGTGAGGTGTGAAAAGTATTTTGATAGAGCAAGCAACTAAAAGTCTTATTACCTACTCAGAATTGGTCGTTTTCGTGTTGTTTTACGTTCCTTTAGAATAGCGCTAGCCATACCATTAGTTAGTAGGTAGCTCCATTCGTTGGATGTAAACGGGACATTCGAAGGGACATCGGATGGTCATTGAAGGCAACTTGTAGGAAGTATCCTAGCACATATCGAAGGGACTATCATCATTTTTCGTAGGCGACAATCGAGGGTCAAGATCATGTATTCGGAGGCGACGTCGTGGGTCTTATGATCTTTGTATCGAAGGGACTATGATGATTTGTTTGAAAGGCAACGGTGCTAGAATACCTCTACGTTCGAGGGACATGACCATTTTTGAATTCGTAAAGGCAACGAGAGAGAATTACCCTAAGGGGTGCGTGTGTGAGAGAAGTGTGTCAAATTCAGATATTTTATCCTGAAATTAGTGTGAGCTATGTCCAATTATTATCTTGCCATACACGCCTAATTACTAGCAATTGATAAGGGTGCGGAAAGTAAAATGCGGAATGTAAAGTGCGGAAAATAACCCTACGCTATTACATGGCTTTGGGGCAGATACATAATTTAACTTGCGGAAAATAAAACCCTAAATTAAACTATTACATCCCATGAGCAGTTACATTATTGGGAAAAAATAAAAAAACGGTAAAGAAACGTCTGAGTCGAATGAACCTGTGAAAGAATAAGAAAACCGAGAAATATGATGAAATTGAAATAAGAGAAAACGTTAGAAAAAATGCAAGTTTTAATATGAGAAAATTTATGCATGCTGGGAATAAGATAAATAAGCTATAATAATTTTTTTTGGAATTTTTAGATGCATTTTAATAATTAAAAACTAATTTATGATGATTTAAATGCTAAAATCAAAATAAAAATAAATATGCATGCAAAAAGGTATTTTTTAATTTTATAAATTAAATAAAGGTTTTTATGAAAATAATGTAAAAAGAAAAAATGTTTTTGGTAATTTTTTAATGCAGAATAAAATTGTGAAAGGAAATTAAAATAATGCAAAATATTGAAAAAATATGAAAATAATAAGAAAACCATGAGTTTTGTAAAAGAAAACCAAAATTGGTCTCAGTGTGATTCGAACTCGCGTCCTGCCTCTCAGACCTTAAGATCCCACACGCTGACCAACTGAGCTAGGCACGTCAACTGTTTGGGAATGGACTGAGTGGGTTTTACACGCGTCGCCGTCTCCTTCGCCACGAACTCGCGCCAACCATCGTCTTCTCCAATTCAAATATTTGAAAGTTAGCGTCGGCTTTGACTCGACGCTCTGTCTGGGTATGACAATGCCTGCTCAATCTTCTTGTCTTGGAAGGTTAGATTGACATGCTTGTCTTCGCGACTGAAGGTAGAAGATGATTGAACACCGAACACCGAAAATTTGCACTTTGTTGGTGGATGATGCGGAATGGGCTTCAGATGCCATTTGGAGAAGTTGGAGACTTACTGGGAACCAGTCGTCGCTAGACTCGAGGTTGTTAAATAGGAGAGCGACGGAGATGGGCTTAAGATGCCATCCGGAAAGGTCGATCCGGGAGTGAGCCATACGCTAGGCTCGTAGATGTTCCGGAAGTGGAAGGAGCGGAGATGGGCTTAAGATGCCATCCGGAGGGGTGTGACGTTAGGCTGCGTGCTTATCTTTGAATGAAGTTATTGGTCGTATTGATTTTTAACCGTATATGCGCATTCGATAGTGAAGAGATGTTGACAAATAGTCGGAGATGGGCTTAAGATGCCATCCAAGGCAACCGAGTCGTCGCTAGACTCAGTAGTTCTGTTGATAACCGTAATAAATCTTCGCGATTACTCGGGAGAGATTGTAGTTGGCGTAATGTGGATAGCTTCCTTGTGCATCGGTGTTGATCCATTGCTTTCGGAGGATAACCGAGGTGGTCTTCGGATAGTTTTCCGTCGGTTGGGGCTCAATCGGACCGATTGCCGAGGCGGTCTTCGATAGTTTTCCGTCGGCTCGGGGCTTAATCTCGACATTCGGCGGTCTTTGGATAGTTTTCCGTCGGCTCGGGCTTAATCTGGACCGTTGTGAGGCGGTCTTTAGATAGTTTTCCGTCGGCTCGGGCTTAATCTCGACCGTTCAAGGCGGTCTTTCAGATAGTTTTCCGTCGGCTCGGGCTTAATCTCGACCGGTTGTCGGAGGCGGTCTTTCGATAGTTTTCCGTCGGCTCGGGCTTAATCTGGACCTGCTCAAGGCGGTCTTTCGAGATAGTTTTCCGTCGGCTCGGGGCTTAATCCGACTGTTTGCGTCGAAGTTACATTACTGTTTTTTGGAGAAATCAAGAAAAACTTTGATAGAATATTCGTTAGTTTTATGCAAAGTATGATGCATGATGTATATGAATGACATATGTGAATTATGACTTTATGAAAATGTATGAATGATGAATGTTGTGATATTTCAAAATATATCCATCTTGAAGAAGATGCGGACATTCTTTGAAGATTTCTAACTGGGAACCGTAGGTGAGAACCCCGCTTTGAAGGAGAAGAACGATATCTTGATTCCTCCGATGCACTATCTCGACCAAGTCTTGGTCCGGATATTGCCGAGGAAGGTAGAGATTTGAGAGGCTCGTTGTCGGAGATCTCATATATAGACCTCGGAGGAGAGTCCGGGAGGCGATCTGTTGAGGACCTTGTATGTAGATCCGCCGAGGAAATTTAAGAGGCGCCCATGGGATTTCGTAGACCTCACTGGAGAGCATTTGATGGTTGCCGAGAGACCGGCTTGAAGAGTCTAGAGTCCGTTGTAATCTCCGGGAATAAAGGTGTATTTCCTCCGATGCACTATCCGACCAAGTCTTGGGTCCGATACCGGGGAGAAGGGGAGGATTGAGAAATATCCACGGGGATGAAGTGTTACCGCTCGGAGACGATGTAACGTTGCTCGGTTGAGTGAAATTGCTGTCATGATTCCTTTATACTCCTGGGGAGGTGTGTTGTGAGTGACACCTTTATGCTATGGGGAACTATTCGCTGACTTTCGCCGCCATCCCAACTCGAACCTAGTAAGTACTTTTGCATATTCACTTTTCGTATGTTTGTGATTAGATTCTTATTGTCAAATGCGATAGTCATTCAAAGCAAACGTTGGACTTATTGCAAATAACAATAATGAAATTGTAAAGAGAAAGAAGTGTATTTATTTGAAAGGGTGGCGATGGCCAAGTAGTTTGTACACAAGAAAGGTAAAAGCTATGAAACAATCTCATTAAGTCCCAACTATGCTAGTACTCATATATTTCGACTATCTCATCTCCTTGTCACAGAGAGTGAGTAGATCGATCTTCGCCATTTGAATCTTGAATGCCGATAGTAGTCCGAAGGTGTGATCCGAAGAGACATAGTCATACGCTTAAATCCCTAACTTTGCCTAGACCGCCTTTCGGGTTTTCACCACCGATACCTTTTTGCCCAAGCCGCCTTTTCGTGTTTTCGACTGCGGTGTACATGTTTCGATATATCCTTAACTTTGCCCGAACCTTTTGGTTCGCCAGATGCCCTTATTTTTGCCTAGGTTCGCCGACCTAGCGGGTCTCTTTCATGCGTAGTATTTTTGACTATGTCCGCTCACGGTGTGGGAAGTCTTCACCATCCATGGTGCTAAGTATCATAGTCACCGAAAATACGCTTTGACTACAAATGGTCCTTCATAGGTGGGAGTCCATTTCCCGGATCACCTTGTGGAAGAATGATGCGCTTGACTACTATATCACCGACTTGGTAGACTCGATGCTTGACCTTCTTGTTAAATGCTCGATCATTCGCTTCGATAACTGTCCGTGGCGGATGGACGTGTTCTCATCAATCAAGTTAATCGGTCAAGGCGAGTCTGACCCAATCGCTTCGCCTAACTCGCCTCCTGGAGGACTCGTTGAGGGTATCCAACCTCAATGGGTAAGACGGCTTCCATACCGTATACGAGAGAGAAGGGAGTTGCCCTGTGGATGTCCGTCAGAAAGCGATAACCATGAAGAGCAAATGGTAACATCTCATGCCAATCCTTGTAAGTCACCGTCATTTTCGTATGATCTTCTTAATGTTCTTGTTGGCGGCTTCCATCGCGCCATTCATCTTAGGCCGATAAGGAGAAGAGTTGTGATGTTTGATTTTGAACTGCATGTAGAGTTCGGTGATCATCTTATTGTTGAGATTGGAACCATTATCTGTGATAATCCTTTCGGGAGTGCCATACCGATGATAAGATTATGCTTGATGAATCGAGCCACAACATTCCTGGTAATGATGCATACGAGGCTGCTTCTACCCACTTGGTAAAGTAATCGATTGCCACAAGGATGAAACGATGTCCATTGGAAGCTGTGGGCTTAATTTCTCCGATCATGTCAATGCCCCACATTGCAAAAGGCCGAGGAGAAGTTAAAACATTCGAGGTACCGAGGTACGTGCACTTTGCATAACCGCATTTGTGACAAGATCGAGCATAGCGGTGACAATCGCTTCCATGGTGGACCAATAGTAACCTGTTCTCAAAATCTTCTTAGCCATAGTGTGTCCACCGGAGTGGGTACCAAATTCTTCGTGTAACTCTTCCATGATACGCATTGCGGTTTTCGTCTACACAATGAGTAAGCACAAGTCGTGGTTGCGCTTTGTATAAGATATCGCTTTGAGAAAGAATTTGGAAGCAAATCTTCTCATGAACTTCTTATCATTAATGATGCTCCGGATATTCCCGAGTCTCAAGATACCTCTTCACGCCATAGTACCAAGGTTTCTCCGTGTCAAGCTCATAACAATATGCTGGTTCGTCGAACTTCTCAATGATGATTTGGGAGCCTCGTTGTCCCATCTAACCTTGAACATAGACGACATAGTAGCCAATGCCCGCCAACCGATTCTCTTCTCGTGGAATGTGATTGAAAGTGATCTCCTCAAAGTAAGGAATCAAACTCGAATATGCCTCGATACGGAATGAGATTCGGATGCTTCAGATCCCACTCGCCTTTATCCGATCGATCACTAAAGTCGAGTCTCCATACACTTGTAAGAACTTGATTCTTAAGTCAATAGCACTTTAAGACCCATGATGCATGCTTCATATTCGCCATGTTGTTCGTGCAATCAAACACAATCCGGTGAAAGGCGTGTGTCCGTCGTAGGGATGTGATGATGGCGCCAATGCCATTGCCAAGCGCTTGAGGCTCCATCAAAACCATAGTCCATCGGGATCCTTGTTCGTGTCCTTCGTCTGGCCTCGGTTCTTCTAATCAGAACTAGTAAAACATCTTCGCTCGAAATTAACCGCATAGATCGATAGTCATCTATGGCTTGATGAGCCAAATGATCGGCTACTACACTTCCTTTGATCGCTTTCGAGAAGTGTATCGATGTCATACTCGGTCAAGATCATTTGCCATCTTGCTATTCTTCCCGAGAGAGTGGTTTCTCAAATATGTATTTTATCGGATCCATCTTGAAATCAACAAGGTAGTGTGAGTCAACATATACTGCCTTAGTCGCGAGCAGCCCAAGTTAAAGCGTTGCAAGTTTTCTCGAGTGTGAGTATCTTGTTTCACACCGGTAAACTTTTGCTAAGGTAGTATATTGCATGCTCTTTTCGACCACTCGCCATGTTGCCCCAACACACACCCCATCGAGTTCTCTAGCACCGCCAAGTACATGATAAGAGGTCTTCCTTCGCAGGTGGCATCGTGATAGGAGGATTTTGTAGGTACTCCTTGATTTTGTCAAAAGCGATCCGCAATCGCCATTCCATTCCACTACTTGATCTTCTTTAATAACTTGAAGATTGGCTCACGGTAGCGCTAGGTGTGCAATGAATCGCAATGTAGTTCAATCGCCCAAGAAACCTCCTCGACTTCCTTCCTAGGGAGTGGCATCTCTTGAATAGCTTTAACTTGGGATCAACCTCAATACCTCTTCCACCGACTACAAACCCTAGGAGTTTTCCGGATCCGACTCAAAGGTGCACTTGTTGGGATTAAGTCTCACTGTACTTCTTCAACCTATCAAACAGTCGCAAATGATCGAGATGTTCTTCTTCGCCCGGATCGAGCTATCATGTCGCCGACGAGACCTCTATCTCGTGATGAATCATGTCATGAAATAATGTTACCATAGCACGATAAGTGGCACCCGCTCTTCAACCGAACGGCATAACCTTGTAGCGAAAGTGCCCCACGTGTAACAAAAGTAGTCTTTCCATGTCTTCGGAGCCATTTTGATCCGATTGTAACCGAGAAACCATCCATGAAGGAGAAAACCTTATGCCGAGCGGTATTGTCAACCGTAACATCAATACGAGGAAGGGAAAATCGTCTTCTGACTTGCTTTGTTCGATCTCTGTAATCCACACATTCGCATTTTACCATCCTTCTTAGGCACGGGTACCACATTTGCAACCCATCGGGATAAGAGGTGACAAGAAACCAATTGAACGCTTATAACTTCGGCTTTGATTTTCTCTCGACATCTCGTGACGCATGCGAACCTTCGTTTCACCGAGAAAACCTTCTTTGTCGGCAATCGTGTACCACAATATCAATGTCCAAACCTGCATGTCTTCGTATGACCAAGCAAAACCTCAACATAATCTCGTAGCATCCGAACCAATCTCTTTAACATTGTTCTCAAGACCCGCTCCTATCTTGATCTCTTTTCTGCCTTCGTCAAGCACTAAATTCACAACCTCAACTTGCTCTTCGTGTGGTCAGATAACTCGCTTCTTCTTGTAGCCCGGCAAGTTCTCCGGCACTTCACAATCTTCCTCACTTTCGCCTTCGCTTGGTAGATCGGATTATCAAGTCATATTTAGCACTAGCATAGTGTATTAACGAGATTCGGAGTGATTCTCGCAGGGCACGTGGGTGTGTAAGAACACATAGCTTTTGAAGGGGTGATAAAGTAAAAGAAAGAAAACAAACAATTGAATGCAAAAGTCCAACGATTTATTGAATGAAAATACGCAAACGATGATAATAACCTCGAACGAACCATGACGCCCCGCAAGGCACCGTGCTTTCAAAGTTTATTGTTCAAAACATAAAGAAATACGAGAAGCAAAACAAAACAAAAGCAATTACTCCCGGCTAAAGGAGATTGGTATGACGCCTTCGCCTTCCAATTGCCGAGCCCTTGATCCGAGTGGAATATCCACTTGTCGATGTCAAGCCGTTGTCGCCGCCTTCTATAGCATGGATTCCACTGGCCGATGCGGAAGGGAAGTTGGCCGCACGCTCGCGGCGTATCATCTTCCGACCTTGATGGTGAAGCCTAAACCAGCCTTGTCGGATTTGAAAGGAAGATCGTGGAGTGACCCCAAATAACTACCTTCTTCAACAAAGCACTGAGCATCTTTCAAAGAGGCCATCCTAGGCGGAACTTTAGCAACCTCGGAGTGACAGAGAGTCAACAGTGCATGACTGGTATTGTTTCAAAAGCTTGACAGGAGTCTCAAGAATTCACCTCCATCTCGAGATAGCGGAATGACCAGATGACCGACCATATACTCTTCTTCACCACATACTATAACAACCTTCCCTTTCACCGGTACTTCGCCTCGATGTAATGTAGAGGTAATACCGCCCCATGTATCCAAGGGCCCAAGTAGGCAAGAGTAAGGGACGGTGTCCATGACAAAGAAAGTGGAATCAAAAGTCCGGGAACCGACTTTAACAGTGTAATGAGCCTCCAAGCATCGCTCGCTTAGAACCATCAAAAGCTCACGATAATGTCACTGGTCTCGAACCAACCCTTCGACATCAAGCCGATCAAAAGCGTCTTCGTAGGATATTCGAGCGTAACCGTGTCAACCAAAACATGAGACAGGTAGTACCCTTGCATTCAACAGATGTGCAAGGCTTTGTTATGTTTCTTTCCTAGAGTCAAATCAAGATCGAGAAGCCTAGGCCGTTGTTGGCACCACTAGCAATACAAACTTCAAATTGATCAAGAGTAGTGTCTTGCGGCACATGAGCATTCTTCGAAACTTCACCAAGGCATTAGCATGAGCCTCGAGCATAAGAGCAGAGCAAGCATGGAGATCTTGGACGGAGTCCGCCCTAACTGCTCCACAACATTATAATCACTCTTCTTGATAATCTTCTTAATTTCCTCCATTTCTTGTTCGAGGTGTCTTCAAGAACTTCCTTTGGTACTTCGTTGAGCAGATGAGTCACCGGTTCTTTCCTCTAGTCGGGATATTGGTTGAGTAGCTGGAATGCGAAATGGAGTCGCAGTGTCTTTTGGAGGAGAGATCTCGAGAGAATACCCTTCCGGCTCGTCACCTTACCGATCCGTGATGTTGTCGATGTCGAATGGTAGCTTCAACGTAAGATCTTCAATGGTCGAGGGTCTTGCTTGACGCCATGATAGTAAACATCACCCATAATTCCAAGGGATAGCCTTGTCGAGGAATATGGAACTGGTCTTGGAGAAGTGATAATGAGAGGTGCCACTCTAGGCACGGAATCGCAGAGGAAACTTATGGTGTTAACATCAAGATAGTCTTCTGGGAAATCGTCACCCCATCCGGTCGCCTTAACATCTTCCATAGGAATCTTGTAACTATCGTGATGTACTTCACCATGTAATCATACTTTCCACTTGGCTGCCCCAAGGTATCCCACACGATGGTACAGCTGCTCGCATTATCAATCTTCAACTTAGACATTTCTTCACACGCCGCATGTGGTTTCGTAAATAGTATCTCACGGTTATCCATCATGCACCGAACACGCCTTCTCAACCAAGCACAACCATCAGCGCAGAGGGCACCAACGACAATTCTCGGGCATCCCGGATTGACACCGCTTGCAACAAATTCTTCTTAACAATCATCGAGGAATGGTCAAGTCATCTATGTTGAAAACATAAGTGTCGCCACCAACAAAGATTGGAACTCTTGTCATGGTTAGGCATAGGAGCGTTGATCACATTCGAGTCTCAACAGAGGATCAAATTCAATGCTTAGCTTCGATCATATCCTAATCTTGTTCTTCAAAGCCCAACAATTGTCGTTGTCGTGCCTCGGCTGTTGGAATGGTAAGCACACTTGGCATTAGGATTGAACTCGAGAGGAAGTGTTGACATTCGGGAGGATCCTCAAAGTAATCGCCTGCTCAACATGTGTTGCAAGGCTTGCGACAATGGCATGTTGATCTTCAGAACTGCCTCGTGGCGCTGCTCGCTACGCGTTGTCTCACCGAGGTTGGCCGATGTAGGATCGAGATCACAACCGCCCCCACGATTGAGCACGGTCGGTCTTGGCTCGGCTTTTCCGACCATATACAAGATTGGCTTCTTTCTTAGCACCAAAGGATCTCTTCAAAGATTCAAGATGTCTCTACATGAATCTTCCCACTCTTGATACCACTTCAATGCGCCGTCAATATCACCGGTGAATCCGATGAAGAATTTCCAATCGATGATTGAAGAACGGGCCTGCTGTTCCCATAAACATATCAACCAACTCCCTATTGGACAAGGGTGGTTGAACTCACCGCTAGATCTCCACTCGAGCATACTCCTTGAACTTCTCGTCACGACCCATAGACATGCTTTGCGTTGCATGCGAGTGGGTGTCAATTCAAGATTGTACTCATATGTCAGAAAGCATCACCAAATCACCCAAGTACGGATACGGTCATTCTCTAGTGATAGTACCATTCCAACCGGTTCCGACAAACTCTTGAAAATAGTGCATCCACAACTTTCATCATCATGGGGATTGATATTCGAACATAGGACTTCAAATGCAGCTTAGGGCAAGACATGCCATCATACTTAGCAAAACAGAACTTTGAACTTGGGAGGAATCACAACACCAGGAACAAGACTCAGATCATCAAAGTTCAGCCCGGACATTTTCAAGTTTTCCACAGCATTCAGACGGTCTTCAAGCTGCTTGTACTTGTCATCTTCGTCAGAGTGTTGGCTATAGTCAGAGTGGTCCTCTCCTCCTTTCTTTGGCTCACGCTGATCACCTTCATCACCCTTGGTACTCCCCTCGGTATGGACACTTCCTTCAGAGAGCTCAATACGGCTGACCACTTTAGGACCCCCTTTGAAACGTCTACCCATGTTGAGGAGACCAACAACCTTCTTCTTCTTGTTGATGAGCTTCTTCAGATCTTCTTGGCCTTGGACCAAGTTGGTGAACATCCAAACCGAGCATTCGAGCCCGAGATCTTTGACAGTCTGTTCAAGAGCCATTTCTGCTAAAATAAATAGCGAGCAAATGAGAAAACCAATCTCCAATGTACCTGTGATGCAATGTTATGATATGCTATGCAATGTTTATGTAGATGCAATGCAATGTTTTCAAGGACCTAAGAGATTTAAATTTGTTAAACAAGCAATGAACAAACATTTATTAGTACTTCTCATTATTATTCCTCTTTTTCTTTTTAAGTACAAGAGATAGTTCAAAACAAATAAAAGAAAACATAAACATCCTAAAGCTCTAAGTCTCCCATGGGCGCTTCCTCTTGGTGCCAATGTAAGCGTTGATGTTTCGCTCCTCGTGAAGTAGCTTGGTCAACTCTAGAACTTTCTTCTCACTTGCATAACACTGAGCTTCAAAGGTATCCTCTTCTTAAGTGAATCCAGATCGCTTGTGTCTTCAAAATCGTGAGGCATGTCGATGGAGAACAAGATAGGTACGCCACCTATAGCAACAGTTCCATAATTACCGGTAAACAAAGCGTGAATGGCATCATGAGGTTTTGAGCTCGAGCTCGCACCCATTTGAGGTAGGGTTCCCAAGGAATGGAGTTCGGTGCCCCAAAGTCTTGGTATCGCCTTCTTTACCATGCCCCAAGCATGTATAAACCTTCATCGGTAATTCGAGATCGTGATTGTAGTCGAACACAACATCTTGGAGAAGCATATCATGCGGACCATCTCTTTGAGCAAAACCAAACCGACGAGAGCTAGAGAAGGGTTGTAGTAATACCTCCCTTATACCAAGGAGTGGTACATTAGGAATTCTCCACAACGCTCAATGAATGTGAAGTCTTTTGAGAGAAAAGATTCCAACGGATATCCGAATGAGAGAGTGACATCAATCTTTGAGACCATCTCATCCTTTGTTCATTCTTCAAATCGATGGAGGAAGGTAAATAAACCACCTTGAAAGTAACGGACACAACACATGAGAGTTCCTTGTCGCTTAGTAGTACGAGTGTGGAGAGAATGTAGAATGTCTCCAAGTAAAGTAGGCACTGGATTGCGGGTAAGGAACAACTTGATGGCATTGACATCTATGAATTGATCTGAGTTAGGGAATAGAACCAAACCATAAATTAGCAAGGCCACAATGTTCTCAAATGCATGGAAACTCATGACTTTGAGGAATTCTCGGGCTTTTTTAATTAAGAACTTGGAAAGTAAACCCTTAACTCCACTTCTAGTTTCCCAATTGGCTTCAATATCTGAACGCTTAAGATGCAAAGCTGATGCAATGTCTTCGTACTTAGGAACCTTTTCTAGTCCGGTGAATGGCATTTGGTCAAGAATAGGTATCCCAAGTAGCTTAGAGAATTCTTCCAAGGTAGGAACCAACTGATAATCTGGAAATGTAAAGCAATGGTGTTTCGGTCGAAGAACTGGAATAGGACATGCATCATATCTTCTTCAAACCGAGATAACCAAATCAAGCAGATAACCATGTCTTTTGATGAACCGAGCATGGTCGGAATTTCAAACCAATTCTTTGAGTTGAGAAGGGATACCCATGAAGTTGATTCGATAGTCTTTCTAGAAGCCATAATCCCTACAAAACAGAGCAAAGATAAACCTAGGTCCTTGAAATAGTTAGAAATGATATGCAATGCGGATGATGTCATGATGTCATGTTTAGCACACACAAACAATTCACACAATGAGCCTAGGGTTAAGGCTTGCATGAGGTATAGGTGATTACCCCACCAAAAGTTTGAGTTGGTTCATCCTGCCCTATAATAGTAACCGGTTCTAGGAATCTCATATCATAGATCTTTCTCAGAGGCGCTTATTTCAATACGACGCCAAGTGGTCGATCGAAAATGTCCCAAAAGTCCGATCTCAATGAGCGTAGCATCGAGTATCAACCAACCTCGGTCTACACCAAAGCCGCCATCTCACTACCTTCTAATGGCCAAGATGGGTCAATTAAGGTTCTAAAAGTTTAGTTAGCGCTGATGACACCACGCAGAAGCCAAATACTTTCTTCAACTTGGGAATGAAGAGTATCGGGCAACCAAAGTGTCACGCTAACGTAGCCATCATGTTGACCGCAGAGTTATACGCCCAGCGGTCGCGATGATCTAATGCTACTTACCTAAAAGGAAACCGGATCCGTGTAGGATCCCCACAAATATAATACCCAAGCAACCCTTAAAGATAAAGCAAGCAAGTCAAACAGAAAGCAATAAATGTTATCTAGAAATCCCTAAGGCAATTCTCTCTTTTGGGTGTCGTCCCCAGCAGAGTCGCCAGTTCTGTGATACGGTGAACTGACTTTGTAGGATTTTTGTATCCAAATGTGCGGATAGCAAGAGTCGCCACCGACTTTTATTTTTATCCAATTAAGGAAGGTAAAAGTAACGTAAAAGACCTTCGTTAGATTCTCGAGTTCGGAGAATGGTTATGAAAAGGGAAGGTATTAGCACCCCTTTCCATCCGCAGTTTATTCTACGGGCTCTTAGTTGCTCTAGATCACTTTTTTAAAATTGTGCTTTCTGTGTGTTTGACAAAATGTTTTGAAAAGACATTTCGCTTTGACTTTGTAATGATTCATGTAGGAATGTATACAAAGTGTTCGAAATGTTTCGTTTTGAAAAGATTTTGAACTTTGACAAAAGTGTGAGGTGTGAAAAGTATTTTGATAGAGCAAGCAACTAAAAGTCTTATTACCTACTCGAATTGGTCATTTTGTGTTGTTTTACGTCCTTTAGAATAGCGCTAGCCATACCATTAGTTAGTAGGTAGCTCCATTCGCTGGATGTAAACGGACATTCGGGACATCGGATGGTCATTGAAGGCAACTTGTAGGAAGTATCCTAGCACATATCGAAGGGACTATCATCATTTTCGTAGGCGACAATCGAGGGTCAAGATCATGTATTCGGAGGCGACGTGGGTCTTATGATCTTTGTATCGAAGGGACTATGATGATTTGTTTGAAAGGCAACGGTGCTAGAATACCTCACGCTCGAGGGACATGACCATTTTGAATCGAAGGCAACGAGAGAATTACCCTAAGGGGTGCGTGTGTGAGAGAAGTGTGTCAAATTCAGATATTTTATCCTGAAATTAGTGTGAGCTATGTCCAATTATTATCTTGCCATACACGCCTAATTACTAGCAATTGATAAGGGTGCGGAAAGTAAAATGCGGAATGTAAAGTGCGGAAAATAATCCTACGCTATTACATGGCTTTGGGGCAGATACATAATTTAACTTGCGGAAAATAAAACCCTAAATTAAACTATTACATCCCATGAGCAGTTACATTATTGGGAAAAAATAAAAAAACGGTAAAGAAACGTCTGAGTCGAATGAACCTGTGAAAGAATAAGAAAACCGAGAAATATGATGAAATTGAAATAAGAGAAAACGTTAGAAAAAATGCAAGTTTTAATATGAGAAAATTTATGCATGCTGGGAATAAGATAAATAAGCTATAATAATTTTTTTTGGAATTTTTAGATGCATTTTAATAATTAAAAACTAATTTATGATGATTTAAATGCTAAAATCAAAATAAAAATAAATATGCATGCAAAAAGGTATTTTTTAATTTTATAAATTAAATAAAGGTTTTTATGAAAATAATGTAAAAAGAAAAAATGTTTTTGGTAATTTTTAATGCGTAATAAAATTGTGAAAGGAAATTAAAATAATGCAAAATATTGAAAAATATGAAAATAATAAGAAAACATGAGTTTTGTAAAAGAAAACCAAAATTGGTCTCAGATTCGAACTCCCCCGCCTCGACCTTAAGATCCCACACGCTGACCAACTGAGCTAGGCACGTCAACTGTTTGGGAATGGACTGAGTGGGTTTTACACGCGTCGCCGTCTCCTTCGCCACGAACTCGCGCCAACCATCGTCTTCTCCAATTCAAATATTTGAAAGTTAGCGTCGGCTTTGACTCGACGCTACAGGTCCTGCCAAAATCAAAAATGCAGCACACATAATATAAATAAAACCTAAAGCCATGGTTCGATTGCTGGACTCATTCCGGATGCAATGGTATAGGTCTCATGGTCCAATTTTTCCTGTATAGGGAAACCCTAAAACGATCACATAAACCCTAATCATGGTAATACACGATTCTGGCCATAGAAATCCAATCAAAGTGCCCAGAAAGTTTGTAAGCTTTTCACTAAACACAAAAACAACAACAAATCGGATTAATAATGCATGAATATGGATAATCGAATTTTGGAAAATAAGAACAAACCGAAACTGGATTGCTTGATTCTTGAAGGTTTTCGATGAAGTAGGTATCCGAATCACCCGAGGTATCAAGGAATGTGTTTGACACCTTAAAATCGATTGAAAACGGCTGTAGGATGGATT
The DNA here is from genome assembly GCA_021764765.1 of Vicia sativa. Taxonomy (NCBI): domain Eukaryota; kingdom Viridiplantae; phylum Streptophyta; class Magnoliopsida; order Fabales; family Fabaceae; genus Vicia; species Vicia sativa. Next base: position 156,989,504 of record CM038794.1, read on the forward strand.
GCCAATTGCTTCAAGAACACGATTTTTTTGAGTTTGAAACTAGGGTTCTGGAGCAATTCTTCTGTCCTTAATCATGTGCTATGCATTGTGTATTTATATTGGATGGAATTGGAGCTGATTTGAGGAAGAAATCATCATCAATCAATGCAAATCAAATTTGATTTTGTACAAAATCAAATTTTCAAATTTTGATTAATTTTCAATCCAATCTTGCCATATCAATCCAATTTTCGAAATTTGTGGCTTTGTTGAGTTACTTGGATGCTAAGGAAGAGAGAAAATCAATTTGCAATTAATTTTTGATTTTATACTTTATTTTTGAATTTAATTTGTATTTAAATGAATAAATTCCAAATTAAATAGAAAAATAAAATAAAAATTCGAAACTTTGGCTTTGATGTTCCAAATTGTATGAGGAACAAGTTTGGATGAGGAAAAGTAGGCCCATTTGCAAAGTTTTTGATTTTTAGAAGTATCTCTTTGTGCATTCTTCCAAAATTGCCCAACTTGTAGATGGTGTAACTTGCTCAATTTTCCACATTTTGAGTGTTCTTGGACTTTTGGAAAGCTCTAAGAGTCCTCTAACCAATGTCTTTGGTCTCATCTCAATTGAGTTACCATGCTCAAAATATCTTCAAAACAAAAGTTGACTTTTGTTGACTTTGAAAATGACCTGTAATGTTTTGAGCTATACCTCTCAAATGAAGCATTTTTGGACATTCTTGTGAGACATGAAGTTGTAGAGAATTGAATTTCCTTCAAAACAAGAGGTGGTGGAAAATTTCGAGAAAGTATGAGAAAGTTATGATCACCAAAGTTCATTGACTTTTCATCTAGAAACCCTAATTTAGAAAGTTTGACTTTTGGGCAAATCTTGAGTTTTCTTGATGAATCATGATCAACCCTTGATCAAATGATGAATGTAACTTCAAATGAGGATGTTGACCAAAAATCGAAGTTTTGACTGTATGTTGACCACAGTTGACTTTTTGTCCAATACTCCCGATTTTCAACCATTTGAGCAATTGTCTGAGGAAACTTGACTTGTGAAGCTTGAAACTTGACATGGAGAATCTTTGAAGCATATGAGGAGGCATGAAGGCCTTTGGAGATGTTGGAAATCCATCTTGACTTGGGAGACACCAAACCCTGGCTTGGGTTGATTGTCTAGGAGAGAGTTTGTCTGATCAACTCTTGAGGAATCCTTGAGCATAGATGTATGAAATCTTTTGAGTAGATGGAGGGCAAATTTTGGGGTATGACAGCAGCGTTAACCATCTAAGGTCTCCACGGCCTGGGAAGCAAGTTCAAATGATTCACCTCACGGAGAATGTCCTCTCTCCTAGCGTTTAAAGGTGTGAAAGTTTCCCCGGGCTTTATGGCCGAATCCCCTCGGGCTTAAGGACGTTTTTCACGTGTGCGTTCTCTGGCTGCCGACTGGTCCCGTGGTCGAGACTTCGGCTCGACTCTATCATCTCGCCCGACACCTTTCTCCTTGGAATCCTGGGCTCTCTTCTCCATGTTACTCTCTTCTCCCTTCACATAACACTCCGTCCGAGTGATGATTTCGTCCATACTCTTAGCCGGCTTCTGAGCTAAAGATTCGTTGAATTGGCCAGCCTTGAGTCCATGCTGAAATGCTGCCACAAAGATCTCCTGGTTAGGGTGTGAAACCTTTATGGTCTCCTTGTTAAACCTAGCCATGAACTCGCGAACGACCACGGACGCCTAACATTGAAGATGCCACCTTACGGTGGCGATTTGCTGAGAATTGTTGAACAATTTTCCTGTTGAAATCCTGATATCTAACCACAAAAAGTCGTGGTAACCCCATGTACCAACGCAAAGCAGATTCCCTAAATGTGCCGGCCATCAACTTGCATTTGAGGGAATCTGTTGCTCTGATTAACGCCATCATATTATTAACCGAAATGATGTGCTCTTAAGGGTCATACTTCCCGTCATACGTTTCCAGGATATGAGGTTTGAAATTCTCAGGAACAACATCCTCCCATATAGCTTGGGACAAGGGTTGTGGCTCCAAGAGTTCTTCTTCTTGGTCTTCTATTTCGTCCAAAATCCTCTGCTGAAGAGCTTGGACACTATCTTGCAAAGTACCATTGTGTTGACGCAAGTCATCGATCATAGCCAACAATTGAGTAAGATCCGGTGGATCGGTTGGTGAAGTTGCTGACATCGTGTTCTAACGTCTATAATGCGGTAGCCTGGGATTAATTTCATCGAGGCCCCACGGTGGGTGCCAAATTTTCTTGCAGGAAAAACCATTATGATCGTATTTAGGGATTTGGAGGCTCAAGTATGATATCTTGAACTCCAAGCTATGATTGTCTTGCTTATCCCGCTGGCGGGAGCCTTATATATATTAATGACTTCATGAGTCTCCTTCTCCTCTATCAGTAACGGCCTCCAGCACATTAACTGTAACAAGAAGGTGAAGCATCATCCGTTTCAAACAATGATAACTTCTCAATGTAACGTACATCGCTGGAATCAATGCATCAGTTTCCTCAACACAATCGTATCGTCCGTACTTAATCCGAGCTAGATCCCAGGATGCATGTCCAGGATATATACCCGGAACATACTCTGACTCCTTCCCTTCCACCCGGGATCCACCACAAACTCCGCCCATATACCTCTATCCGGGCTTATTCTCGAACCCATACAAGACCACTTCCGACTTCACATATCGGCTCGGACTTTATGTATGATCATCTATCTATGCTCAAACGCTACAAATGCATGCAAAAGGAAAAGGAAAATAAAGAAACAACGGGGAAAAGAAGGAAATATTTACAAGTTGTGCTCGATCGAGCCCCGTGACAAGATGCCTACGTATTCCCGCGTGCAATGGGAAAGTCAGAGTGTCGTAGTTCGGCTCACTTGTTTTGGTGGATTTTGTGTTTTTTACTTGTGAAAAAGATTTTAAACACAAAAAGAAGATGCGCCCGTCAACGAAAAAGAGTTTGTCTTGGTTGGTTGCTTTTACCTTGAAAAAGGAGTTCAAACCATTATTAAGTGTTTTGTTTTCAAAATAGAAAATAAAGCAAGTTTTAGTTTTAATTACATGCAAGGATGCAAAAAGAACTTGCAAAACAAGAGGGAGGCTAACTAGTATTATCCCTAGTGTTTTCATGCAAAGATCGGACCTATGGTTGAAGATGTAAGGGAATATCTACCTATGTCAACATGCAAAGGATGTAAATCCTAATGTCTAGGCTCGAGAATTTATCCTAACCGAGTAGCCCTAAGGAAAAGCTATCCTATATCCGTCTTAGTTGTAGAACCAAGGGATGCAAAGGGATGAAGCAATCAAGTGCTTTGGCAGAAGCACACAAGCAATGCAATGCGCAGACAAATGTCAAACAATTTGTAGGTGTAGCCCATGGAGCAAATGATGTGAGTTCTGTAGTAAATGCAAACCCCATGAATGAGTGGAGAGTCAGAATAGGGAACTCTAGCCACTTTTGTAATCGACTCGATAGGAATAGTAACACGATTCGCATGCACCATACAGACACAGACTAGAACTGCGGGGGACGACTGCCAACCCTTTCCGCTTTCCCATATATTAATGACTCAATAATAGGAAATATAAAAAAAGTAGGACTTTGCTTGGTGGTGCCACGTCGAGTGTCCTAACCACTTCTGACCTATGTAAGCACAATTGTAAACACAATGGAAAACGCCTCCCTATGGATGAGGACTTTAAACAAACCAAACACAATTAGCAAACAGAAGCATCCTAAATGGGTCTTTAAATAAACTATAGGGGTTCCTGAATATGCTCCAACTACAGAAGCCCCATCATGCATCTCTATTCCTACTTCTCATGGCAAAAGAAATTTGTAATGCCCTACTTCTCATGATATCTAAGAAAGCTGTAAGAGAATACGATAAAATGGTGTAGAAACTACCAAACGGATATAGAATCCGAAGTGCACTACAAGCTAATGAAATACTCCAAAAAAACTTCAAGTACTGCAGCCACGCAATAAGAGTAAACCGGTGAGAAGAACTCAAGGCATAAAAAACAAGTGGAATACGCGTTCATGCGCTTCCGAAGTAATAACACCTTCAAGAGAGCCAAGCAAGCAGATAATAGAATTTACGCATATGCACACAAGCAAAGGAACATGTGTATACACATTCCACTTAATATACACCTGCAAGAAGGGAGTTAGACCCGAAAAAAGAAAGAAAAAGAATGTATACGTGGGTATATAAACATGAAACATCGAAAAATTGTGTCGTATGTATGTACAACACAAGCTCCTACGTCAAATATATCTCAACCAGGGTTAGGAATGTTAGAACACATGTTGTTTGCATTTGGAATTAAGAAAGTAAAGAAAATTCAATTCCAGGTCGCGCTAAGCCTGCTCCTGGTGGCGCTAAGCGCGGCCTGCAACACAAAAGTCAGTAAGTTTGGCGATTAGTGTGCTTTTGGTGGCGCTAAGCGCGGTTTGTAACCTGCAGAATTTCCCTGTTTTGACTTGAATCACCTGTCCGCGACGTTTTCAATGCCAAAAGGCCAACCCATGCAATTAAGCAACAGTTCCAATGTTCTTAGATGAAAATCAAATGCATGAACATGTGAGGAATGCAAGTTAAAGTAACAATTCCAATGTTCTTAGATGAAAATAAAATGCATGAACATGTGAGGAATGCAAGTTAAAGTAACAATTCCAATGTTCTTAGATGAAATTCAAATGCATGAACATGTGAGGAATGCAAGTTAAAGCAACAATTCCAATGTTCTTAGATAAAAATCAAATGCATGAACATGTGAGGAATGCAAGTTAAAGTAACAATTCCAATGTTCTTAGATGAAAATCAAATGCATGAACATGTGAGGAATGCAAGTTAAAATAACAATTCCAATGTTCTTAGATGAAAATCAAATGCATGAACATGTGAGGAATGCAAGTTAAAGTAACAATTCAAATATTCTTAGATGAAAATAAAATGCATGAACATGTGAGGAATGCAAGTTAAAGTAACATTCCAATGTTCTTAGATGAAATTCAAATGCATGAACATATAAGGAATCCAAGTTAAAGTAACAATTCCAATGTTCTTAGATGAAATTCAAATGCATGAACATGTGAGGAATGCAAGTTAAAGTAACAATTCCAATGTTCTTAGATGAAATTCAAATGCATGAACATATGAGGAATGCAAGTTAAAGTAACAATTCCAATGTTCTTAGATGAAATTCAAATACATGAACATGTGAGGAATGCAAGTTAAAGTAACAATTCCAAAAGCGAATAGAAACAGTAATTACTACAGACTCTAGGAATTTAGATGACAACTAAAGTCACCAATACATCCCCACAGAGTCATTTTTGCCAAAATAATCCCCACAGAATAATCTCTACAATCCCCACAGAGCCATCACTCCCTTGACAGAGACAGATATCTCCAAAGTATTACTACTCTATCATCTCTTTTCAGCAGTGTCCAACACTTCTGTTCATCACATTAGTCCCTAAGCAGTGATCCTATCAACATCGTCACATTAGTCTCCGAGCAGTGATCAACTACATTGTCACGTCAGTCCCCGAGCAGTGATCCTATCAACACCATCATGTTAGTCCCTGAGCAGTGATCATCTACATTGTCACGTCAGTCCCCGATAGGTGATCCTATCAACACCGTCGTGTTAGTCCCTGAGCAGTGATCCTATCAACTTCATCACGTTAGTCCCCGAGCAGTGATCCTATCATCATGTTAGTCCCCAAGCAGTGATCCTATCAACTTTATCTACACTCTCAAGTTATCACATTAGTCACTGAGCAATGATCATCTACATTGTCACATTAGTCCCCGAGTAGTGATCATCTACATTGTCACGTCAGTCTCTATGCATTGAACATTAACTTTGATAGATTGGTCCCCGAGCAGTAACAGATTATCAATCAACTTATTATGTCAGTCTCCAAGCAGTAATAGGTTATTCAATATCACATCATTGCCCAACAAGGTTTATATACAAGATATTCATCCCCAGCTGAGTACCTTTCAAGATTATCATCCCTCAACAACGTTAATATCCAGACTTGAAACTTGGTCAGATAGTGCATCAGAGAAATTCACATTCCTATTATTCCCCAGACCAGGTCGCCAACCACTACGTCCCCAGGAAGAAATTAAAGATCCCCAGCAGAACGTTTCTATCTTCTTCAAGATAGATACCACAACATCTACATTCATACATTATTCATAAAAGTCACAACATGTGTATTATCATATACTCGCATGCATCATAATTTGCAGAGAACTAATCATATCCTTTCAAGTTAAATTTCCCCCATAGGTGAAAGTTACTTTCCAGACAAACGGTCAAAGATTAATACCCAAAACAAGACGGGAAAACTATCTGAATGACCAGAAAAGTTATCAACAAGTAGTAGGACACAGATTAATACCCGAAATAACATGGGAAAACTATCTACAGCCTGACGAATACTCATTTCAGATATAGCCAAGACGAAGGTTTATTTCGACTCTCTCAACACTCTGGATGACATATTTAAATCCATCTCCGAATACACGTCCTCATCACTCCAGATGGCATCTTTAAGCCCATCTCTAACTATGCATCAATATCTCTCTACCTGCAGAATGCTGCATATATGGTTAAAAGAATCAATACATATCAGTAATCTCATTCCAAGACAAGCGCGGAGTCTAACGTACGACTCACTTTCCAATATCAACTTACCCAAATGGCATCTATAAGCCCATTCCAGCACATCGTCAACTGACGATCTCATTCCATATACCAGCGAGTAAAAATTTTCAGGTGTACTCGAGTGTCCAATCATCTTCTACCTTCAGGTCACGAAAGGAAAGCATACCAATCTAACCCTTTAGGTACAAGAATATTTAATAGGGGCAACTGTTATACCCCAAAATTTTCCCTCCTATTTCTCAAGACAATCCACATCTTCATATTCAAGAATTTCTCAAGGTTTGACCAGATGAACCTTCTCCTAAGCCATCAACTCACAACTATGGTTTTGCTTCTCTCAAGAAAAAATCAAGTTCTTGTGCTTCAAATGATCATTATACCTCCTCATATGTCTCAAGGGATCACTGTGTCAAGTTTCAAGCCTTACCGCTCAAGTTTGCTCAGTCAATTGCTCAGATGGTTGAAAATCAGTTGTATTGAACAAAAAGTCAATTGCGGTAAACATACAGTCAAACTTCATCATTTTTTATCAACATAAATATTTTTAAGTCACATTCATTATATGATCAAGTTTTGATCATGATTTATCAAGAAAAGTCAAGATTTGATCAAAAGTCAAAGTTTCCAAATTAGGGTTTTTGGACAAAAAGTCAACAGAACTTTGACCAGGCATAACTTTCACATACTTTATCAAAAAAATTTTCACCAAAGCTAATTTTGAAGAGAATTAAATTCTCTACAAATTCATATCTCACAAGCTTTGGCCAAAAATGCTTCATTTGAGAGTTATGGATCAAGACATCATAGGTCCTTCTAAAAGTCATCTTTTTGCAAAGAAGTGTACATGAACATGGAAACTTAAATGAAGATGAAACCAAAAGGAGTGTTTATAGGACATCTTGGGATTTCTAAAAAGTCCAAGAACACTTAAAAATTTTGAAAATTGAGCAAGATACAAGTTGTGCAAGTTTGGCATTTTTGAAGAAGTGCATGAAGAAAAATACTTAGCAAATTCATGTTTTTTTCTAAATAGGCCTAAGTTTTTGTGATTCAAACTTGTTTCTAATCTTGACAAGAACCTTCAAGCCCATTTTCACGCCCTTGCATTATTTATTTTATTTACTTTTGTATTTTATTCATTTAAATACAATTTTAATTAAAATAAAATATATAAAATCAATTGGATTAATGTAAAGATTATTTTTCAGCATTCTTGATGTTCAAGCAAGCCATACAAGCTTTCAATTTTGAAAATAATTCATTGGAAAAGAGATTCAATGAGATTGAATCAAGAATGGCAATATTTGGTGTAATTCCAAATCAAATATTCTCTCATTGAATGGCATATATTCTTGACATAATTCTTAACCTAATTCATCCCTCTATATATACACAATGCATTTAGACCTCAAGAACAAGGATTGCACGCCCTAAGAACCCTAAGCAAACTCAAAAAAAAAACATGTCATTCAAGTTACTTGTAGTGACCTGGATGGCAGGCAGAGATGTCACATCATGTCAGGGGCACTCCACTAACACTATATTGCAGGAATTCTTTCATGTTGGAAGATATCTGGATGCACTAACATCCTCCCTGATATTTCCCCAACTGTGTTTCCCCGGTGGGTCTATCTCTAGACAAAAGTGATCTCCAAAAGCTTATCATCCCCATTGGAGTCCTTTCCTTTCCTCCCCAGTGTTGCTCTGGACAATGATCATTTCCAAGCCTCGCATCAACCCCCAATACAGGTCAGCGATGTCTGTCTCGGTTGAAATCCCCAGTGGATGTTCATTAGAGTTTCAAGTGTGCTGCTTTCCTTTATCCCTTGTGGAGATGGTAGCTGAACCTTTGTCCGTGGACGGTCATCCCCAGTGAGTTCGCATTTTTCAAATATTCCCGCTGTGAATGCCAGCCTACTTCGGCTCTTCCCCATTTGGAGTTGGCACACGCCTTTCCTAGCGTCCCCAGTGTGCGGGTGTTAGTCCTGGTTTTGCTACTCGGTTTCCCTAGTGAGGCGGTGTATCGCTGTCTCCTCCAGCCGAAGTCGTGATGGGTAACGGTGGAAGATCTTCTTGAAATATCTCTTTTATTCCCTAGCAGATCTCTGTATAGAAGACAAGTTTTCCCATGGTGCCATTTCTTCAACAGGCTTATCTGACAATGTCCAACAGCCTAAAGTGATCTTCTTGTTGAATTATCAGCTTTACCGTATCTGTGGTTGCCTACTAATGCTTTGTTCCCAGTGGAGCTTCCCAATTCCACTTGATGATCCGGTGACCCGGGTCGCCAGTCTGTTCCTTTTATACATTCTTGCAAAACATGCATCATCGCATCTGCATTATTTCTTAGGAAATTCGTGCATTTCATAGGATTATAAGTCAGGAATTCAATTCTCATCCCCAGTGGTGTCCTATATCTCTTGGAATCCATTGTGTCCTGGTGTCTCCTGGCGCAACATGTCCATTATCTCCTGTTGATGTTGAAATTGCCAGTACAGCCCCTGGTGCAACGCGTCTTCGGCCTTGAAAGCAATCCCTACACTTGTTTTCTCCTTTCTGCACAAGAGTTGATTCGCTACCAATTCTTGAACAGGTCTGAGTATTACGCTCTCTCCTATGCGCACGATACAGATTACTTTGTTTTGTGTGTGAAGTCTGGTCATCATTTCTAATCTTCGTCTTTGTTGAACATGCTAGTACATCTCCGGGTGCAACGTTCCTAGGACAGGTTCTTCCTCTGTACCTTTTCAAGAACAAGAATACACTTGTTTCTCCCCTCAGAGTACAATGTTCTGAGTCAGTAAAGTTTAATCGGCACTTTCTAGTCTTCGCGTCACAAATTCGTCCAGTCATCGTCTGGCGTAATGTCGTTAGTCTGGTCAGTGCATTTAGTCTTTATTTCCACTAGCATGCCATCTCTCCCCTGGCATTGTGGGTCATCTTTTGAGAACAAGAATGCACTTGTTTCTCCCCTTCGTAAACCCTAATCGGTGTTTTTCGGCCTTTGCATCACGATTGTCCAGTCATCTTCTGTCGTAAAGTGGTTAGTCTGGTTAGCATATCTAGTCTTTGCTTTCGCTTGCATGTCAGCTCTCCCCTTTCGGGTCGGGAATACACCTGTACTTGTCTTCGCAGAATACAACATTTATTTTGTGTTATTTCTTGTTGTGACCCAGTTAAGCTCTGGCGCAACATATTCCTTCCTCCAGTGAGGATCTTGGGATGAGGATCTTGGGATTCAGATCGTAAATTTTTTATTCCATTTCGGTATTCAATCATCTCACACCTTGTCACCCGGAAGGCAGACGTCGACCTTACTCTCAAGCTTGAGGATGATTGAATAGGGGCAGTTGTTGTACCCCAAAATTTACCCTCTTCATTTCTGCATTTTTGGATTATAATTCGATTGCATATACATGCAGCCATATGCATAAGCATTGATCATGAGGTTACCAGGTTTAAGGTAACCAAAATGGAAAAACGAAAAAAGAGTTTATTCGCTTATTTCTCAATAAACTGGATTCTGAGTTTTCGGCACAGTTTGGGCACTCCAGAAGGCGTATCTCTCAGCTCGTCGGGTATTTTCTGATGATTTTCGACTAGAATTTCCATCTCATTATTATCTACAACCTTAGTTTGAAAGCCGAAAGCAGACCTTGTGAGGAAGGTCTCCAAAGAAATTGATTTCTCTAGTGGATTAAGTTGAATTTTAGTGCTGAACCGCGCGTTCTGTCCACTAAATAGTCTCTATCTCCTAGCTGGAAACTTAGAATTGAGCGAGACTGATTTCTAAAATTCCGTATCGAAACTCTTTACAACTTTCATTTGCAACTCGGGAGCAGGTTCCTCACTGATCAATACCAGAATTTTGTTCTTTGAAGTTGATTTTGAGCTGAACCGAGCAATTTTCATCTGATACGCGAAGTTCAAAAAATCATATCTCGCTCGATTTTCATCGAAACGAGATAGGACCAGTGTCAAAAGTTCACAAATTGCGTTAGCTTCGATTGTCTTAGAGATACTCATTTGCAAATTATGATCAGAAGACCCTCGTTCGAGGCATTATCTCGGAAGAGCGCAAATAAAATTTTGCATGTGTCAGTGGTCTAAAAATTGTACTGAAACTTCAAAAATTCATATTTCCCTGATCGCTCACCTGATCAAGTCAAAATTTTGATTCGCTCAAGCAAAATCGCATTCCGGACACCTTTTGTTTACATTCCGACTTCAAATTCCGCACAGATTTAGCTGTTTTGGGTTAATTACGAAAATTATTCGGATAATCATGATTTAGAATGGATTATTGATTTTAGGCCCAACTCCTAAAACTATAAATAAATTTTCCTCTTCACAAATCACAACAACACAATCATTTGCTTAACTTTCACTACCAATCTCACTCCAATTCTGTCAAAAATCCAAAGCAAAAACTCAAGAACAAAGTTCAAACTGCAACTTTCCCTCCAAGCAACCACCACAGGCCGCCACCGGACCTGCTTTTGACACCTGTCTCAGCCACAGACCGCGCTAAGCACGCCTCTCCATGCTAAGCGCGTCCTGTGACTCCTGGTTTTTTTTGTTGCGGCTTCTCTTATTGAATCTCAATCTTTTTCTCCTTCTTCTGCTCGAATTTGACATGAAAAGAACTACTTCATCTTGATTTCTCTTCAATTTCAAGATTCAAGGATTTCTCCTTCATCTTCTTCAATCCTCCATTGAAGATTTCAAGTTTTCCTCAAGAATTCAAGGTTAATTCCGAAGATTATCATCAATTCACTGCTGATTTGGTATTTTCTTTGAAGAGCACAAGGAATTCCTCTTCAATTTGATTCGAATTTCAAGTTCAAGTAAGCGTTAGGTTCAATTAAGCGCTTATTTTAAGTTGTTATTGACTTTTAACTTTTCTTGAAATTGAATACTGAAATTGCACGCAAATTCTATGTAGATTCTGATTCTTGAACTTTTACTCTTGAATTCTTTGATTTGAATTAGATTTTGCAACCTTATTCGTGTCGGATTGAGGAATTTTGTACATAGCATGCATATACTCATGTGCATTTGTATCTCTTTTGCATATAAGTCACAAATCCATGTGTCTTGCATCATCTATCATATGCTCATGCATTGGAGAGCATTTAGTTTGATTGATTTGCATTGATTCATGATGACTTGAAGCATAAATTGCATTCGAAAGGCGTCGGCATGTAGGTTTCAAAGCATTTTGATCATTAGGCACATAATGCATTGTACATAACTCCATTGCGTATGCATTCCAAGTGTGTGTGTGTTAATGCTTAACCTAGAATTGAATGAAATCTTCTAACACCTCTAGGCAGTATAACTTGCTTGCGTTGTCCCTTTGCACATGAGCATTAGGATTGTTATCATAACTTGCATCCTTGGCATGTTCACGCATCAATTATCACCACATGAGCATTAGGATTGTTATCATAACTCGCATCCTTAGCATGTTCATGCATCGATTATCATGTGAGCATTAGGATTGTTATCATAACTCGCATCCTTGGCATGTTCATGCATCAATTATCACCACATGAGCATTAGGATTGTTATCATAACTTGCATCCTTGGCATGTTCGTGCGTCAATTGTCATCGCACTTGAACATTAGAATTGTAAATTTCACTTGCGTTCTTAGCATGTTCATGCATTGTAACCTTGTACATGAATGTTGGAATTATAGATTCCGCTTGCACTTCAAACATGTCCGTTCATATTAACCTTCATCTATGAACATTAGATATATCGATTCGGTTTGCATTCCATGCATGTTCATGCATGTGCTCTTCATATATGAACATTCAATTTATCGATTCAGTTTGCATTCCCTGCATGTTCATGCATGTGTCCTCCATCCATGAACATTGGATTTATCGCTTTGATTTGCATTCCTTTCATGTTCATTTGCCTTTTATCTGTTGTGGGACTGTGGCCTAACTGTGTGGATCGACTTTCGGCATGAGGACATCATGGACAGGTGATTCGGACCAGAAACAACATTTTTCCAAGTTGCAGACTGCACTTAGAGCCACCAGGAGCGCACTAAGCACCAAACTTACTGACTTCTGTTTTGCAGGTCGCACTTAGCGCGGTCCAGAGCAGGCTAAGCATGGTGGCTTCTGTTTGGGTCGTGCTTAGCGCGGTATAGCAGGCTTAGTGTGACCTGTACTGGTGCATTTTTCTGTTCTTTCTTAATTCCAACAGCAAACAACAAGCGCTCTAGTCATTCTTAACCACTATTTGAGCTCTATCTGATGCAGGGACTTAGGTTGCGCATACATGCGATACATTTCTCCGATGTTTGTATACCCACGTATACATTCTTTTTGCTTGCTTTTAGGGTCTAAATCCCTTCGTGCAGGTGTCTTGTGTTAGTACACCCACGTGTGCAGCCCTTCTAACTTGTTTTGTTCGGTCTAATCTGGTTCTTGCAGGCGTTATCACTTCGGATACGTATCGACGCGTATTCCGCTTGTTTTTGATGCTTTGAACCATTTTCACCGATTTACTCTTATTGCATGGTTGCAGTACTTGAAGTTTTCCGGAGTATTTTGTTAGCTCGCAGTGCTCTTTGGATTCTATATCCGTGTGGTAGTTTCTACACCATTTATCGTGTTCTCTTACAGCTTTCCTGGATATCATGAGAAGTAGGGCTTTACAGCTTTCTTTTGCCATGAGAAGTAGGAATAGAGATGCATGATGGGGCTTCCGTAGTTGGAGCATGTTCAGGAACCCCTCTGGTTTATTTAAAGACCTGTTTAGGGCAATTTTACTTGTGGATTGCGCTTGTTTATTTTTTTCCCTAGGTTTGCTCGGTTAGGGTAGGTTCTCGAGCCTAGACATTAGGATTCGCATATTTTGCATGTCAACGTAGGTAGAGACTCCCTTACATCCTTAACCATAGGTCTGACCTTTGCATGTCAACGTAGGTAGAGTCTCCCTTTCGTTTTGCTACTTTCTTTTGCATCCATGCATGTAATAAAACTAAAACTTGCTTTCTTTTTCCTATGAAAACAAAACACTTAATAATGGTTTGAACTCCTTTCTCAAGGTAAAAGCAACCAACCAAGATAAACTTTTTTCGCCTTCGCGCGCATTTTCTTTTGTGTTTAAACCTTTTTCATAGGTAAAAAAACACAAAACCCACCAAAACAAGTGAGCCGAACTATGGCGCTCTGACGTTTCCATTGCACGCGATAATATGTAGGCATCTTGTCACGGGGCTCGATCGAGCAAACTTTGTAAATACTTCCTTCTTTTTCCCGTGGTTTCTTCATTTCCCTTTTCTTTTGCATGCATTGTAGCGATTAAGCATAGGTAGATATAACACACCCTTTAGCTAGAAATAGAAAGTGGATACCGTTGAGTACAACGGGCGTGTGGGGTGCTAATCCCTTCCCCTCGCGTAACTAACTCCCTTACCTAGATTCTCTTTATCTCTTGGTCATAGGACCACGATTTCTCCCCTTCAGGTTTACTCGACGTTTCCCTTTCTCCGTTGTGAGATAAAAGACGTTCAATGGCGACTCCATTGATACACCCCTATCAGTCAGAAGTTCAGCCGGGTGGTTTCACTTGGCGCGCGTTTTTGATTTAATTAGTTTCTAGAAAATATTTTCCCTTATATCCATTTTGTTTCATTATGCTAACAGCTTGCACACCCAGCTCAAATGGCAAGAGGCGCGCGCGTGTGACTTGGATGACTTGGGTTCGACCCCTGGCTCCTCACATTATTTTTGGCTATTTTGCAAACTAACCATGGTTTCTCTTATTTTTCACATTATTTTTCTATTTCAATTAATTTCTTTTTCAAATATTTTTTAAATACAATAAAAAACCCAAAAAAAATATTTTCTTTTTACAAATAGGTCAGAAAAATCTTTATTTAATTTTTTATCATTAAAAAATTTCTTTTTTCCTTTTATTTTAATTATTTGTTAATTAACCATTTAAATTAACTTTTAATTGTTTTCCTAATTAAAATCAATCCACAAAATTTCAAAAAAATGTTTTCTTTCTTGTAATTAGGTTTACTAACCCTAAAAATATTTTTGCTAATTTCCAAAACATTATCAATAATATTTTTCTTATTATTCTGATTATTTGTTTACTATTTCGCATTTACAATTCTAGAAACGATGTATAGGTCGCAAAGTTTTATTCTGTAATAGCGTAGATTTACACTTTTTGCCTTTATTGTTCGCACCTCTTATTATGTATCTTCCCCAAAGCCATGTAATAGCGTAGGATTTACTTTTCCGAATTTACTTTCCGCACTTTTACATTCCGCACTTTACTTTCTGCACCCTATACATTGTATATATTTAACTGTTAGTAACTAGGGTTTGTATGGCAAGATAAAATCAACCCTAGATCACTTCTAATCTCAAGACTAAATATCTGAATCAAACACACCTTTCACACTTGCACCCCCTTAGAGTATCCTCTCTTGTTGTCTTTTGAATACAATGGTCATGTCCCTCGAACGTAGGGATACCATTAGCAAAGACGCTTACGAATAACATCATCATAGTCTCTTCGATACAAAGATCATAGTCCCTCGATGACCCTTGATATTACCTACGAATATATGATCTCGTCCCTTGCTTTTTGCCTATGAAAAAGTGATGGTCGTCCCTACAAATGTCTAAGGTATCCCTACATGTTGCCTTCTATGACCAAATGATGACCCTTCGATTGTCCCTTCACATTTAACGAATAAAGTTACCTACCAACTAATGGTATGGACAACCTTATTCTAAAGGAGGAGGAAAATAACATGGAAACAACTATTCTGAGTAGGTAATAGACTCCTAGTTTCTTTCTCCAATCAAACATACTTCTCGCACCTCACACTTTTCAAAAACTTTTCAAACACTTTGTATACATTCCAGCGAGAATCATTACAAAGTCAAACATTTTTCCTAACAAACATTTCCGAACACTTCGTATACATTCCAATGAGAATCATTATGAAGTCAAAGCGAAATGTCTTTCAAAATACTTTTCAAAATACACAAACACAGAAAGCAATTTTTCAAAAGTGAGCTAAGCAACTAAGAGCCCGTAGATAACTACAGATGGAAAGGGTGTTAATGCCTTCCTTTTTCATAACTGTCTCCCGTACTCAGAATCTAACGAAGGTCTTTTCCGGTTCTTTTCACCTTCCCTTTATTGGATAAAAGAAAAGTCGGTGGCGACACTTACTATCTACAACATTTGCGATAAAACGCAAAACAAACAAGTCAGTTCTCCCACCGTGTTACAGACCACGTTATGGGATCTAATATCGGTGTCGAATTTACTGATTTTCTTCCAAATATGATGTGTCATGATGTTAACAGTCGCGTCATTATCTACCAACACCTTGTTGATAGCAATACCTTCGACTTTGGCCCTGATCAACAAGGGCTCCAGATGGCTTCTCATAGCCATATCTAGCCTCTCAAAAAAGGTATCTTGGTTCTCAATTGAACCATTATTCATGACAAAATAACATGTTAGCTTGTGCAAAGCCATCTCTTCAGCATCGACATCTGCAAAATCTTCTACTTCAGTCAGGCAGACATACTCTCCAGGGAGAATCGACACTACATTGACCAAAATTTCTAGACTCTCTTCAGAATCATACTTGAAGTCATCATTAGCTTCCTTAGAGCATTTAGCTACTGGTCGATTTACAAATTCCCTAATTTGTTCCT
This sequence comes from Vicia sativa, assembly GCA_021764765.1. Classification (NCBI taxonomy): domain Eukaryota; kingdom Viridiplantae; phylum Streptophyta; class Magnoliopsida; order Fabales; family Fabaceae; genus Vicia; species Vicia sativa. The sequence continues at coordinate 157,005,946 of CM038794.1, forward strand.
TAGCGACAGTGTCGACTTTTACTTTGTACTGCGGTTTTTGATTGTATGCCTTATTTGTAGCAACTTGCCTAGTATCAACTAGTCTCGCAGCCTGTTTTCGATGCTGGAAGCGTCTCCATTGAGTTCGAGACAAGGGATTATTGCCCATGTAATTTTTAGAAACATGGTTGTTTCTTTCAAATTTGAACTCATGTCGGTAATTTACAATCGACTTTCCTTTTGCATCTCTAGCAACAGCACCAATACTTGGTGCCCTCATTCTTCCCTGAGGCTTTATCTAGGTGCCTCTGGGAGCAGCAGTAGAAGGAACGAAACTCTTTGGCTTGTCCTGGGAGTTTTCCATGGTTTTTCTAGGATCCCTTGGATTATGGAACCTTTGGTTGTACTGCTTCGATTTTCCTTTCTCTATTTGCAACTTCTTAAAGTTTTCAGCAGCAATCTTATCAGTCAAAGCACCAGACCAAAGGCACAAACAAACTTGTGAGCCCTTGTTTTTGCAACGATAAGGAAATCTAGCAAATCCTCGTCAGCTTTTGCGTAAACATCATCCAGGTCGACATTTGGAGTTTCACCAGTGCTTTCCTCAACCATATCATCATCTGGAAATTCTGTTATCTCCACCATGTTGATTTCGATAGGTTCAGCAAATAAAGATTTCTCTTTCCTGAGAGGATCAACCTCGATTTACATTTTTCTGGAATAAAACTTCAGTCGACCTTCTTGCAATGATTTTTGAATGAGACCCCTAAAAATAAAACATTGAGAGGTTGTATGACCAAGATAGTTATGAAATTCGCAAAAACCTATTTTATATCGTTGTTCTAATGGTGGTAATTTAGCATTTGGAGGTACTAATATTTGACCATTTTTAACTAATAAATCAAAGATTTCTTCACATTTAGTGACATCAAAAGTATAAGTTTTTACAAGAAACATTGAATTGTTTTCGACAATATTTTTTCCTTTGACAAGAAACATTGATTTACACTCTTATGCAGGCTCTGGATTCATTTCAGCCACGTCGACCTCTGCTTCGGTCGGCGAGATATAGTCAGCCTCATATATGGGATCAGTATCATCATAGTCTATATAGGCTACTTTTTCTTTCTTAGCTTTAGCCTTAGTATGCCTAACCTTTTCTAGTCACAGTCGCTCAACTTGTCGAATGTAACACCCCAAATTCTACCCAGAAAATATATCGAAAATCAGAGTAATTAAAATTTTCAACAAAACATGGGATGCCACATTTCAACATTAACAACACAAACAGATAAGATACATAACACTTTTTAATTCGAAGAATCTCATAACAATTTGCAATAACTTTCTAACAAAATATTTTTTTATTACTACGCAGCGGGAATTCATAGTTATACAACTGAATATATTATACTAATAACAACTTGAAACATGTTATTCAACTTTCAACATACTTAACAACTTTTTATTTCACAACATCACTTATGATTCAACAAATTATACTAATAACAACAAGAGTCAACAATATAAACAACATAGACCAAACGTCCCCCCGAGTGTTACGTATCAGAGCAAAGACACCGACTTGAACCAACAACAACTAATTCTTCCATTCTTGAATATCTGCACGTTACCAGTATAAAGGGAACGGCGAAACAAATGAAGGGGTGAGATATCTAACAATCTAATAAATTGTATGATAAATAATATATGACAGAATTTAGATAACGTAAATCACCACTTCGCAACTTATTCTCACAACCAACAACCACAACATAATCATCAACGTAATATAATGACAACAATTTTTCCACACAACAATATTTATCACAACATATTCGTCAACGATACAACTTAACTCAACACAACTTAATAACAACGCCAACTTATAACAACAACAACTTATAGCAACAACAACTTATATCAACAACAACACAACGACAATCACTAAACAACGAATAATAACAACAACTTTAACTTGCGACTCAATATGTGACTCAACTATGCAAATGCATGTGGTACCATTTGGAGCAGAACTCCCAACTTAAAATCATGTCAGTTTGTCGAGGAATTAACAAGGCATAAGCCTTCAACGTGGTGCCATCAAGGCCAAGGCATAAGCCTTCAACTTTCAACGTGGTACCAATCCAGGCCAACTTAATAATGCAATGTATGCCATGCGACCTCAACTTAAACAACAAATACACAACAATGCAACAACAACAACATCATACAATAACAACTTAAAATATGCATCAATGGAATCAACTTAGATCAACACTGGTCATTCGACCTACAACTCAAACATGTCCATAAATTGGGACGATTCAACTTAATCATTATTGGCCATAGGCCTACAACTTCATCAACTGCAAAAACAACTTATCAACGTTGGTCATACGACCTACAACTTCACCAACGTATCAACAACAATAATAGTTTATCAATAAAATTAATACGAGCAAACAACAACCAATTTCATCACAATCTGCAATTTCGCAATTTATTAACAACATCAATATCAGCAAACAACGACAATTCAACGGAAACAACACAACACAGTTTATCACCTGCAAATTCATAATTTACGGCAACATATAACACATACACAAAACCAAAATAAACTACAAACAAACCACGTAATTGTTCGGACTATTTCAACCATTTCTGGTTAATTAATCTTCTGCTAACTTACTCAAATTTTCTACTTTGAACTACTATTAAACCACCACAATCCCTACAACTCTAAAATATCTCTACCGACAACTCTTGTATATAAAATAATATTTATGAAAATAATTGGATAATGGTCTGACTCAAGTAATAGCAAAACAACTCTAAAGGGTCAAATATCTTTACCTTTAATTCTACAGCTTATTAGATTTCATTTTAAACAATTCGAAAACAACGCTGACAATTCTAAACATGTGAGAATCACCCAAAACAATTAAAGTATGACTCTTAATAACTCAAAACAACTCTTAACAATTTTATTGACAACTCTAACAACTCTATTGATAACTCTATTAAAATTCAAAATAAATTAAATTATCTGATTGACTCAATATTTAACCTCTAAATATTATTCTATTATATTCATTAATATTAAATTATTACTATTATTACTATTATTACTTTAATATTATGAGACATGTATATATATATATATATATATATATATATATATATATATATATATATATATATATATATATATATATATTACTAAACATTGAAATAATTTACTAGTTTGTTAAACTTACAGTATGTCAATGCAACATGATACTACAGTAGGCTTATAAATAACACCAAATTTCTTTCATTTTCGCTACAGTGAATGATAACACGCCTTGGCATTTTCAATTATGCTACATCATATATGGCATTTCTAATTCTTAGTCAAATCATAGAATAATGAGAAAAACCATTATATAGTTTTTATATTCTAATAGATGTGCCTAATAGAGAATGCATTAAATTATAATAGGTATCAATTTTTGGCATACCACTTGTTATATCTATTAAACCAACTTGCGATACAGTACAACAACAATAATATATGTGAACATGTATATATTCAGTAACACGAAGCAACAGTGTCATGGCAAGGTAGTAGCAAAAAGTTACGGTTTATAAAATATTAAATTGGGTTTTCAATTTATCTCTTAATTTCACCAATATATCAATTCCAAATACAATTTATCATCACATATCAAAAATTACTCATCAAAACATAACAATTTTAATCTATAGAAATTTAGGGATTTCAACCTAAACATATTTCTCACCAAACAGAACAACCACAAATGCATAGTAAATTCCCTATTATCCTAATTCCCACATACTACTCATCATAAAACCCATTAAAAAAATTAGAACTCCACCCTTACCTTGAATTCAAGGTCGCTTCTCTGAGTTCGGTCAAATTTCGGTTTGACTTTCGGTCACAATTTTCTCATGACGACGCTTTTTCTCCCAAGCCTATTCCTCTTTTCTTCCTCTTTTCACGTATACTATTCTTTTCCTTTTCTTCTCCTTGTTTTCTAACAACCTCTTCAAAACCTAATTTCTTATTATTTATAATAACTAATAATTATATTTCTTATTGGACCTATTTCTCTACACCTCCTAATTTCAACCATCTAAGCCCAACATATTATTCTAATTTTATTATTATTACTAATAGTCAACTATTATTATTATTATTATTATTATTATTATTATTATTATTAATCTATCGGCTAATCAACAATTAATCCAATTAACGCCTCTTATAATAATTCCGATAATTCACAACTTCGACTAATTCCAATAAATAATTTCTTATATAATTTAATTAAATAATTAATTAAATTTCTGGGCGTTACAACTCTCCCCCACTTAGAATATTTTCGTCCTCGAAAATCTATCCGACACAAGCATCCTCAACTTCGCCCAACTCTCGATCCTCGCCATGCTTGGTAACACTCCGACTACTATCTTTCCGATATAACAACAACTCAACATGGTTAAATCCAATACGCAAACGTTAATCTTCCAATACTCTTGCAACATAATCGTTACTGTCTTGCCAACCATTTTAGCAATACCTTGAAACAATATCTTACAAAATAGTAACAACTACAACTCGCTTAATTTCTTGTACAACATGGTATCCTCACTTAACAACATTCTGGTTGTAGCACCCACTACTTACTTACCATTAAGATAGCAAAATAATTTCATATCATCCAACATGATCTCGTCTACTATCAACAAGAGATTAAGGGTGATCGGTTCCTCAGTTTTTCAATAGATAGCCGACAACCATAATAGATATTAAACCGTCGTCACTAACATTAATAGAATCCTTTTTCCAACTTCCACTCACAGTTCAAAGATCCCAACGACTCCAACAACTTCTACAATTTTTTTAAAAATCAATCCCAATAATTCTACACCATGGCCTACTTAAACAACAAATTACTAAATTCTATCTCATAGCAACTATTCTTTTCCAATACATCCCAACTTGTCAAACAACCAAAATATTAAATCTGTATTACTTTCGAATTCAAGAAACAACAAGGCTCCTACAACGTTTGCACTGTATCCATTAGTAGCATACTAATATGATACCTCTCAACCAAACACATCAGAGAAGCAAAGCTTCTCCCCCACTTAGCTTCAACTAACTCCTGCAACAACAATCAGAAAACAACAAGTACCGACAGTGTTCCACACACTTGTCGCGTACAAAGGAAGTAGACAACATTAGACAACACTGGCCAGACAGACCGACCTGCTCTGATACCACTAATGTAACACCCCAAATTCTACCCGGAAAATATATCGAAAATCAAAGTAATTAAAATTTTCAACAAAACATGGGATGCCACATTTCAACATTAACAACACAAACAGATAAGATACATAACACTTTTTAATTCGGAGAATCTCATAACAACTTGCAATAACTTTCTAACAAAATATTTTTTTATTACTACGCAACGGAATTCGTAGTTATACAACTGAATATATTATACTAATAACAACTTGAAACATGTTATTCAACTTTCAACATACTTAACAACTTTTTATTTCACAACATCACTTATGATTCAACAAATTATACTAATAACAACAAGAGTCAACAATATAAACAACATAGACCAAACGTCCCCGCAAGTGTTACGTATCAGAGCAAAGACACCGACTTGAACCAACAACAACTAATTCTTCCATTCTTGAATACCTGCACGTTACCAGTATAAAGGCAACGGCGAAACAAATGAAGGGGTGAGATATCTAACAATCTAATAAATTGTATGATAAATAATATATGACAGAATTTAGATAACGTAAATCACCACTTCGCAACTTATTCTCACAACCAACAACCACAACATAATCATCAACGTAATATAATGACAACAATTTTTCCACACAACAATATTTATCACAACATATTCGTCAACGTAACAACTTAACTCAACACAACTTAATAACAACGCCAACTTATAACAACAACAACTTATAGCAACAACAACTTATATCAACAACAACACAACGACAATCACTAAACAACGAATAATAACAACAACTTTAACTTGCGACTCAATATGTGACTCAACTATGCAAATGCATGTGGTACCATTTGGAGCAGAACTCCCAACTTAAAATCATGCCAGTTTATCGAGGCATTAACAAGGCATAAGCCTTCAACGTGGTGCCATCAAGGCCAAGGCATAAGCCTTCAACTTTCAACGTGGTGCCAATCCAGGCCAACTTAATAATGCAATGTATGCCATGCGACCTCAACTTAAACAACAAATACACAAGAATGCGACAACAACAACATCATACAATAACAACTTAAAATATGCATCAATGGAATCAACTTAGATCAACACTGGTCATTCGACCTACAACTCAAACATGTCCATAAATTGGGACGATTCAACTTAATCAACATTGGCCATAGGCCTACAACTTCATCAACTGCAAAAACAACTTATCAACGTTGGTCATACGACCTACAACTTCACCAACGTATCAACAACAATAATAGTTTATCAATAAAATTAATACGAGCAAACAACAACCAATTTCATCACAATCTGCAATTTCGCAATTTATTAACAACATCAATATCAACAATCAACGATAATTCAACGGAAACAACACAACACAGTTTATCACCTGCCAATTCACAATTTACGGCAACATATAACACATAAAAACAACCAAAATAAACTACAAACAAACCACGAATTGTTCGGACTATTTCAACCATTTCGGTTAATTAATCTTCGCTAACTTACTCAAATTTTCTACTTTGAACTACTATTAAACCACCACAATCCCTACAACTCTAAAATAGCTCTACCGATAACTCTTGTATATAAAATAATATTTATGAAAATAATTGGATAATGGTCTGACTCAAGTAATAGCAAAACAACTCTAAAGGGTCAAATATCTTTACCTTTAATTCTACAGCTTATTAGATTTAATTTTAAACAATTCGAAAACAACGCTGACAATTCTAAACATGTGAGAATCACCCAAAACAATTAAAGTATGACTCTTAATAACTCAAAACAACTCTTAACAATTTTATTGACAACTCTAACAACTCTATTGATAACTCTATTAAAATTCAAACTAAATTAAATTATCTGATTGACTCAATATTTAACCTCTAAATATTATTCTATTATATTCATTAATATTAAATTATTACTATTATTACTATTATTACTTTAATATTATGAGACATGTATATATATATATATATATATATATATATATATATATATATATATATATATATATATATATATATATATATATATATATTACTAAACATTGAAATAATTTACTAGTTTGTTAAACTTACAGTATGTCAATGCAACATGATACTACAGTAGGCTTATAAATAACACCAAATTTCTTTCATTTTCGCTACAGTGAATGATAACACGCCTTGGCATTTTCAATTATGCTACATCATATATGGCATTTCTAATTCTTAGTCAAATCATAGAATAATGAGAAAAACCATTATATAGTTTTTATATTCTAATAGATGTGCCTAATAGAGAATGCATTAAATTATAATAGGTATCAATTTTTGGCATACCACTTGTTATATCTATTAAACCAACTTGCGATACAGTACAACAACAATAATATATGTGAACATGTATATATTCAGTAACACGAAGCAACAGTGTCATGGCAAGGTAGTAGCAAAAAGTTACGGTTTATAAAATATTAAATTGGGTTTTCAATTTATCTCTTAATTTCACCAATATATCAATTCCAAATACAATTTATCATCACATATCAAAAATTACTCATCAAAACATAACAATTTTAATCTATAGAAATTTAGGGATTTCAACCTAAACATATTTCTCACCAAACAGAACAACCACAAATGCATAGTAAATTCCCTATTATCCTAATTCCCACATACTACTCATCATAAAACCCATTAAAAAAATTAGAACTCCACCCTTACCTTGAATTCAAGGTCGCTCTACGGAGTTCCGGTCAAATTTCGGTTTGACTTTCGGTCTACAATTTTCTCGCGACGACAGTTTTTCTCCCAAGCCTATTCCTCTTTTTCTTCCTCTTTTCACGTATACTATTCTTTTCCCTTTTCTTCTCCTTGTTTTCTAACAACCTCTTCAAAAACCTAATTTCTTATTATTTATAATAACTAATAATTATATTTCTCTTATTGGACCTATTTCTCTACACCTCCTAATTTCAACCATCTAAGCCCAACATATTATTCTAATTTTATTATTATTACTAATAGTCAACTATTATTATTATTATTATTATTATTATTATTATTATTATTAATCTATCGGCTAATCAACAATTAATCCAATTAACGCCTCTTATAATAATTCCGATAATTCACAACTTCGACTAATTCCAATAAATAATTTCTTATATAATTTAATTAAATAATTAATTAAATTTCATGCTAACTCTCCCCCACTTAGAATATTTTCGCCTCGAAAATCTATCCGACACAAGCATCCTCAACTTCGCCCAACTCTCGATCCTCGCCATGCTTGGTAACACCGACTACTATCTTCCGATATAACAACAACTCAACATGGTTAAATCCAATACGCAAACGTTAATCTTCCAATACTCTTGCAACATAATCACATCGCCTTGCCAACCATTTTAGCAATACCTTGAAACAATATCTTACAAAATAGTAACAACTACAACTCGCTTAATTTCTTGTACAACATGGTATCCTCACTTAACAACATTCTGTGGTTGTAGCACCCACTACTTACTTACCATTAAGATAGCAAAATAATTTCATATCATCCAACATGATCTCGTCTACTATCAACAAGAGATTAAGGGTGATCGGTTCCTCAGTTTTTCAATAGATAGCCGACAACCATAATAGATATTAAACCGTCGTCACTAACATTAATAGAATCCTTTTTCCAACTTCCACTCACAGTTCAAAGATCCCAACGACTCCAACAACTTCTACAATTTTTTTAAAAATCAATCCCAATAATTCTACACCATGGCCTACTTAAACAACAAATTACTAAATTCTATCTCATAGCAACTATTCTTTTCCAATACATCCCAACTTGTCAAACAACCAAAATATTAAATCTGTATTACTTTCGAATTCAAGAAACAACAAGGCTCCTACAACGTTTGCACTGTATCCATTAGTAGCATACTAATATGATACCTCTCAACCAAACACATCAGAGAAGCAAAGCTTCTCCCCCACTTAGCTTCAACTAACTCCTGCAACAACAATCAGAAAACAACAAGTACCGACAGTGTTCCACACACTTGTCGCGTACAAAGGAAGTAGACAACATTAGACAACACTGGCCAGACAGACCGACCTGCTCTGATACCACTAATGTAACACCCCAAATTCTACCCGGAAAATATATCGAAAATCAAAGTAATTAAAATTTTCAACAAAACATGGGATGCCACATTTCAACATTAACAACACAAACAGATAAGATACATAACACTTTTTAATTCGGAGAATCTCATAACAACTTGCAATAACTTTCTAACAAAATATTTTTTTATTACTACGCAACGGAATTCGTAGTTATACAACTGAATATATTATACTAATAACAACTTGAAACATGTTATTCAACTTTCAACATACTTAACAACTTTTTATTTCACAACATCACTTATGATTCAACAAATTATACTAATAACAACAAGAGTCAACAATATAAACAACATAGACCAAACGTCCCCCCGAGTGTTACGTATCAGAGCAAAGACACCGACTTGAACCAACAACAACTAATTCTTCCATTCTTGAATATCTGCACGTTACCAGTATAAAGGGAACGGCGAAACAAATGAAGGGGTGAGATATCTAACAATCTAATAAATTGTATGATAAATAATATATGACAGAATTTAGATAACGTAAATCACCACTTCGCAACTTATTCTCACAACCAACAACCACAACATAATCATCAACGTAATATAATGACAACAATTTTTCCACACAACAATATTTATCACAACATATTCGTCAACGTAACAACTTAACTCAACACAACTTAATAACAACGCCAACTTATAACAACAACAACTTATAGCAACAACAACTTATATCAACAACAACACAACGACAATCACTAAACAACGAATAATAACAACAACTTTAACTTGCGACTCAATATGTGACTCAACTATGCAAATGCATGTGGTACCATTTGGAGCAGAACTCCCAACTTAAAATCATGTCAGTTTGTCGAGGAATTAACAAGGCATAAGCCTTCAACGTGGTGCCATCAACGCCAAGGCATAAGCCTTCAACTTTCAAGGTGGTGCCAATCCAGGCCAACTTTATAATGCAATGTATGCCATGCGACCTCAACTTAAACAACAAATACACAAGAATGCGACAACAACAACATCATACAATAACAACTTAAAATATGCATCAATGGAATCAACTTAGATCAACACTGGTCATTCGACCTACAACTCAAACATGTCCATAAATTGGGACGATTCAACTTAATCATTATTGGCCATAGGCCTACAACTTCATCAACTGCAAAAACAACTTATCAACGTTGGTCATACGACCTACAACTTCACCAACGTATCAACAACAATAATAGTTTATCAATAAAATTAATACGAGCAAACAACAACCAATTTCATCACAATCTGCAATTTCGCAATTTATTAACAACATCAATATCAGCAAACAACGACAATTCAACGGAAACAACACAACACAGTTTATCACCTGCAAATTCATAATTTACGGCAACATATAACACATACACAAAACCAAAATAAACTACAAACAAACCACGTAATTGTTCGGACTATTTCAACCATTTCTGGTTAATTAATCTTCTGCTAACTTACTCAAATTTTCTACTTTGAACTACTATTAAACCACCACAATCCCTACAACTCTAAAATAGCTCTACCGACAACTCTTGTATATAAAATAATATTTATGAAAATAATTGGATAATGGTCTGACTCAAGTAATAGAAAAACAACTCTAAAGGGTCAAATATCTTTACCTTTAATTCTACAGCTTATTAGATTTAATTTTAAACAATTCGAAAACAACGCTGACAATTCTAAACATGTGAGAATCACCCAAAACAATTAAAGTATGACTCTTAATAACTCAAAACAACTCTTAACAATTTTATTGACAACTCTATTGATAACTCTATTAAAATTCAAACTAAATTAAATTATCTGATTGACTCAATATTTAACCTCTAAATATTATTCTATTATATTCATTAATATTAAATTATTACTATTATTACTATTATTACTTTAATATTATGAGACACGTATATATATATATATATATATATATATATATATATATATATATATATATATATATATATATATATATATTACTAAACATTGAAATAATTTACTACTTTGTTAAACTTACAAGATGTCAATGCAACGTGATACTACAGAGAGGCTTATAAATAACACCAAATTTCTTTCATTTTCGCCATGTTGAATGATAACACGCCTTGGCATTTTCAATTATGCTACATCATATATGGCATTTCTAATTTTAGTCAAATCATAGAATAATGAGAAAACCATTATATAGTTTTTATATTCTAATAGATGTGCCTAATAGAGAATGCATTAAATTATAATAGGTATCAATTTTTGGCATACCACTTGTTATATCTATTAAAACAACTTATATACAAAACAACAATAATATATGTGAACATGTATATATTCAAGAACACGAAGCAACAAAGGTCATGGCAAGGTAGTAGCAAAAAGTTACGGTTTATAAAATATTAAATTGGGTTTTCAATTTATCTCTTAATTTCACCAATATATCAATTCCAAATACAATTTATCATCACATATCAAAAATTACTCATCAAAACATAACAATTTTAATCTATAGAAATTTAGGGATTTCACCCTAAACATGTTTCTCACCAAACAGAACAACCACAAATGCATAGTAAATTCCCTATTATCCTAATTCCCACATACTACTCATCATACAACCCATTAAAAAAATTAGAACCCCACCCTTACCTTGAATTCAAGGTCGCTCTACGGAGTTCCGGTCAAATTTCGGTTTGACTTTCGGTCTACAATTTTCATGATTACGCTTTTCTCTCAAGCCTATTCCTCTTTTTCTTCCTCTTTTCACGTATACTATTCTTTTCCCTTTTCTTCTCCTTGTTTTCTAACAACCTCTTCAAAAACCTAATTTCTTATTATTTATAATAACTAATAATTATATTTCTCTTATTGGACCTATTTCTCTACACCTCCTAATTTCAACCATCTAAGCCCAACAAATTATTCTAATTTTATTATTATTACTAATAGTCAACTATTATTATTATTATTATTATTAATCTATCGGCTAATCAACAATTAATCCAATTAACGCCTCTTATAATAATTCCGATAATTCACAACTTCGACTAATTCTAATAAATAATTTCTTATATAATTTAATTAAATAATTAATTAAATTTCTGGGCGTTACATCGAACTCAATCAACTAACTGTGACATACTTTTAACAAAGGTCGGGTCTATTTTCTTCCTAATGGAATAATTTAAACCGCCAGCAGCCATTTGAACAAACTCGTGTTCTGGAACTTGAGTAAAGCATATTACTTTTAATGAAGTAAATCTATTTAGATAATCATCAAGAGTTTCAGCAAACCTTCTCTTAATGTTTGACAATTCGACCAAACTAATTTTTGAATGCCCCTCATAAAATTGTTCATGAAAAGGTTTTTCCAACTTAGTCTATGAATCAATAGAATTTGGAGGCAAAGTGGTGAACCATGTGAAGGTTTCCTTAGTGAGGGTGAAGGGAAATGTTTTACCCTTAGGTTTTCATTATTCACCATATCATAAGATTCTATCAAATACCTAGCAATATGTTCGACTGTCGATTCCCCAGACTCTCCCCTAAATTTGGTATACTTAGGAATTTTCCATCCTCTAGGGTTTTCAGTCTGTAAAACATATTCAGACAAAGGGGAAGAATATGTTGGCCTCTGAAGTGTAGTATTCATACCATTCCTAGCCATAATCCTTTCGACAATCGTAGTTAGATTATTTTCTACAACTAATTCCTCTTGCCGAAGTTGGTTAACAATTTGACCAGCCTCTTGTTGTCGATGTACTAATACCCTATGTGGGTCTGAAAACACTCGGTTGAACTTCCAACTGATAGGGGTGTATCAATGGATTCGCCATCGAACGTCTTTTATCTCACGGAGGAGAAAGGAAAACATTAAGTAAACCTGAAAGGAAGAAATCGCGGTCCTTCGACCGAGAGATTGAGAGAATCTAGGTAAGGGAGTTAGTTACGCGGGGGAAAGGGATTAGAACCCCACACACCCGTAGTACTCTACGGTATCCACTTCCAGTTTCTAGCTAAAGGGTGTGTTATATCTATCTATGCTCAAACGCTACAATGCATGCAAAAGAAAATGAAAAAATAAAGAAACCACGGGGAAAAGAAGGAAGTATTTACAAGTTGTGCTCGATCGAGCCCCGTGACAAGATACCTACGTATTCCCGCGTGCAATGGGAAAGTCAGAGCGTCGTAGTTCGGCTCACTTATTTTGGTGGGTTTTGTGTTTTTTACTTGTGAAAGAGTTTTTAAACACAAAAGAAAATGCACCCGTAAGCGAAAAAGAGTTTATCTTAGTTGATTGCTTTTACCTTGAAAAAGGAGTTCAAACCATTATTAAGTATTTTGTTTTCAAAGAAAAAAGAAAGCAAGTTTTATTTTTAATGACATGCAAGGATGCAAAAAAAAAATCAAAACAAAAGGGAGATTAACTAGTACTAGCCCTAATGTTGTCATGCAAAGATTGGACCTATGGTTAAGGATAAGAGGAATCTCTACCTATGTCAACATGCAAAGGATGTAAATCCTAATGTCTAGGCTCGAGAGCTATCCTAACCGAGCGGTCCTAAGGGAAAGCTATCCTATATTTGTCTTGGTTATAGAACCAAGGGATGCAAGGGGATGAAGAAAACAAGTGCTTTGGCATTAGCACACAAGTAATGCAATGCGCAAACAAATGTCAAACAATTGCAGGCATAGCCTACGGAGAAAATAATGTGAGTTCTGTAGTAAATGTGAACCCCAGGAATGAGTGGAGAGTAAGAATAGGGAACTCTGGCCACTTTTGTAATCGACTCGATAGGAATAGTAACACAATTCGCATGCACCATACAAGGCACGAACTAGAACTGCAGGGAACGACTTCCGACCCTTTCCGCTTGCCCATCATATCAATGACTCGACAGCAGGAATTATAAAAAACAGGACTTTGCTTGATGGTGCCACGTTAGGTGTCCTAACCAATTCTAACCTATGCAATCACAATTGTAATCACAATGAAAAGCGCCTCCCTATGCACGGATGAGGACTTTAAACAAACCAAAGACAATTAGCAAACAGAAGCACCCTAAACGGGTCTTTAAATAAACCAGAGGGGTTCCTGAACATGCTCCAACTACGGAAGCCCCATCATACATCTCTATTCCTACTTCTCATGGTAAAAGAAACTTGTAAAGCCCTACTTCTCATGATATCTAGGAAAGCTGTAAGAGAATGCAGTAAATGGCGTAGAAACTACCAAACGGATATAGAATCCGAAGTGCACTATGGGCTAATGAAATACTCCGGAAAACTTCAAGTACTGTAGCCATGCAATAAGAGTAAATCGGTGAGAATAGCTCAAGGTATTGTTGCTGCGGTAAAGCGACAAGCAAAGAGTTGGTATTATTTTTACCGGGTGATATATACCGGTTAGGTTATATCGTATCGTGTCCACAGAGATTGGTTATTGATTCGTCGTTCGACAATTCTACCGTTAATGAGTTTGAGATTAAAATAAATGAAAATAAAAGACAAAAACTAAATAAACAAAAAAGTATAAAGGATAGACAGCTTATCCGGAACGAATGTAAACTACCCGTCACAGACTTAAATCTACCACCCATGTTATACTCGGCCTACGATACTCGTCCATGTCATCACATACCTCTCACAACCTAAGCTATTTCTAACCCCAAATTGAGAATCCTCCCGAATCACCTCGATATCCATTTCTGGCCTATCTCAACAACACAGAAGTCAACCGCGTCACCTCCATACCCATCTCTAGCTTACTTCACCAACGCAGAGGCATTAAGATTAGATACTCTATAGTGAATGTCAGCTCTAAACCCATTTCTAGCATTCAGAAACTAAAAAATAATCATCCTAGGTAAGAATCTAAGCAATCTATCTCTAGTAAAGTTCAAATCCCTAACACAGAGTAAAAACCCAAGACAATCACCAACACAGATTCGTAAAGCAAACTTTATACAACGCCAAGGGCGACAAATATACATGAGTTAGAGTAGATATACATACAAAACCCAACAAAAGAGATTAAAAAGAGAAGAGAAGAAGAGGAACCAAACATTTCTTGGTTTGTCAACACCAATCGACGAGGGATTCGACTCCGGATCATCCAAATGCAAGCTCCAATGTTGTTTTCTAAGCTCTCTAGACCAAAAAATGATATTGATGGTGTTGGGACTCAAAAATACCCAACCCATGACCTAAAAATGTGATTTTAGCCCCTTTTAAAGAATTATGATATCGCAGGGCGCGCTAAGCGCGGTATTCGCGGTCTGTGATGTTCCGAAAAAAATCAACATCTTGTTTTTGCCATATCTTGAGAACTGTAACTCGGAATTGCGCCCGGTTTGAAGCGTTGGAAAGCTTATTAAATTTCCTATCTAAACATGACAAAATATCAATCAAATTGATGATTTTTATTATTTGATTTTGAGCTTTATTCGTTGATGAGTTGCTCAAATCGCGTGTTTGAAGCCGTGTCTTGGACACTTTATTACTCAATGCTCCAATTACGAATGAATACCTATAAAAGATATGAAAAACTATCAAATGATACAATATTTACACAAAAACTCAACAATTCTATTATGTACACATTTATACAAAAAAGCGAGGGATTTATTCGAAGAATATCAACAAAAGAACCGATAAGTGCCACTAAACATATATACAAAATAACTAAATTTTGGCACTTATCAGGTATCAGAAACAAGTGGAATACGCGTTTATACGTATCCGAAGTAATAACACCTGCAAGAGAAACCACGCAAGCAGTCAATATAATGTACGCATATGCGCACAAGCCAAAGAACATGTGTATACACATTCCACTCAAGATACATATGCAAGAAGGGAGTTAGACCCGAAAAGCAGATAATAGAATGTATACGTGGGTATACAAACGTAAAACACCTACAAAAAGAGAGTTAGACCCAAAAAGCAGATACTAGAACGTATACGAGAGTATACAAGCGCAAAACACCTGCAAGAAGGGAGTTAGACCAAAAAATCAAGCAATAGAATGTATATGTGGGTATACAAGCATAAAACACCTGCAAGAAGGGAGTTAGACCCAAAAAGAAAGCAAAAAGAATGTATATGTGGGTATACAAACGTAAAACATCGAAGTATTGTGTCATATGTATTTACAACACAAGCCCATGCATCAAATACATATCAAGCAATGTCTAGGAATGTTAGAACACATGATGTTTGCATTTGGAATTAAGAAAGAAGAGAAAAATTAGTTCCAGATCGCGCTAAGCCTGGTATCTGGCGCTAAGTGCGACCTGCAACACAAAAGTCAGTGAATTTGGCGCTTAGCGCGCTTCTGGTGGCGCTAAGCGCGGTCTGTAACCTGAAAATTTTCCTGTTTTGCGCCAAATCTCCTTTCCATGATGTTCTCATGCCAAAAGTCGATCCATACAGTCAAGTAATCTCAGAAAAAAGGTTCATATGACAATCGAATGCATGAACATGTGAGGGATGCGAGTTGAATCAACAATTCTAATGCTCATTATATGCAAAGTCAATACATGAACATGTTAAGAATGCAAGTTGAATCAACAATCCTAATGCTCATTATGCAAAGTTATGCATGAACATGTTAAGAATGCAAGTTGTATCAACAATTCTAATACTCATCATATGCAAAGTTATGCATGAACATGTTAAGAATGCAAGTTGTATCAACAATTCTAATGCTCATCATATGCAAAGTTATGCATGAACATATTAAGAATGCAAGTTGTTTCAACAATTCCAATGTTCATATGTCAAGAATCAATGCAAGTAAGTTATGCCACAAAGAAGTAATGAAAGATCATGTCAAATCTAAGTTGTATATTAACACAAACATTTGAAATGCATATACATGGATTATGTACAATGCATAATGCACCTAATGATCAAGATGCCTTTGAATCTACATGTCGATGCACTTCTGAATGCAAATTATACCTCAAATCATTATGAATCAATGCAAATTCAAACAATCTAAATGATCTCTAAGGCATGAGCATGTAAAAGATGATACAAGATGCACAAATTTGTGACCTAGATGCAAGGAAAATACAAATGCACAAGTGTATGTGTGTGCTATGTATAAAAAATCTTCACACCGTCACAAATAATGTTGCAAAATTCAATTCAATTCAACGAAATTGAAGATGAAAATTGAAAAACCAAAATCCACACAGAATTTGCAAGCAATGACAATATTCAATTTCAAGAAAAGCTAAAAGTCAATAATAGCTTAAAATAAGTGCTTAATTGAACTAAACACTTACTTGAACTTGAAGTTTGAATCAAATTGAAGAGGAATTCCTAGTGCTCTTCAAAGAAAATATCAATTTGGCTCCTTCTAGATCAGATTCGAGCAAAAGAAGGAGAAGAGGAGCAAGATCCTATGGAGAGAAAGCTTCGATGAGAAGAAGAGAGATCGCAGGGCGCGCTTAGCATGGTTGTTGCACCCCAAATTTTACCCTGCTATTTTTCTACTCCCATTATATTTAAACTAAAAAAAAACAGTCATTCACTCACTGCATATGCATCATATCGTCGTATTTAAATTGACCAAAAGTTAGTTTAAATTGATGTTTGCATCGTTTTTTAGTTGTAAAATACCTGTTTTCTCACTTCATGCATTTTTACCTCTCTGTCTGTTTATTGCATTGATTTTAAATTGTTTATATGTCGATGATATCGATATTTCAATTTTATAAACAAACTGCTAAAAGCAATTCAATACTGTGCGAAAATTAGCGGGAAAAATATTTCAAATTTTTATCTTTTACTCACTGCTTTATGAATCTACGTGTCGCGTGGATCATGAAAATGTGCTCTCCCTAATTTTTCGATACATTTTTTAGTCTCGTTTTTAACCGTAAACGTTTTAAAATCGGGTATCTTTTATTATCATTTTATTTCAATTTTAACCATTTCACTAATTTTTCTTTAATTTAAAAGACTCGTAGTTTATTTTAATGTGTTCATATTTTTTTTCTGGATAATTTATTGTCCGAACTTTTATCATTTTTAACAATTTTAGGTGTCCATTTTTTATCTCAAAAAAATCAAAACAAAAATATTATTGGGCTTTTTATTTTTTACCCAAACCATTTGTGTGGCCCATTTCATGAAAAGGGCGTTTTTGCAATTTAAAAAATATGTTAAACCTAATTTATTACTATATATATGTGTTAAGCTACTGTTCACAGGGAGGCCAAAAAATCTGAAAACACGGAAGAAAAAATGGAACAGAGGCCAAAAATTGAAAAGGTTGGAAACGGAACACTCAGAGGCAACGGATAAAAAAAAAACTCCACCCGTCGCCGAAACCCTTTCCTTCTGCTCATCGTTACTCCAAACAGTCACCGCGATTTCGACCCTCTTCAACCTTCTCATCATCGTTATACTCCCTCCGCCTAACCTGCTCACAAACCTCCCTGCCATGTTCCTGCTTCTCTCTCGCCATACATCCCTTTCCTCCACAAGCCACACTCATTCTCCCTGTTCTTTCCTTCACAGCCCTCGCTACTCCATAGCTTCCGACCAAACTCGCCGTTCCCTTCATTCTCCTTACCGTCTCCACCCATCGCCGTGACCACAACAACACTACCCTGTCTTGCTCTCCACCGTCTGCTCATCGTTCTCACCTCCTTAACCGATTTTGTCCACCGCTCCTTCACTCTCGCCTCTGTCTCAAACCGTAACCCCAACCGGAACCATCAATTCTCCTCCACTGCCAGCTTCCATTTCCGTCACCCCTTCGCCACGACCCTGCTTTAACTCTCAAACTCCATACCCACGGCAACCCTTCAACCAGAGCTCACACCACCGCTACTGCCATCGCCTCATCGGCAACAAAGAACGAACTCCTCCGTTTTCCGCTTCTCCACACCGTCTTTGCTTTCTTCCGCCTTGCTCATCCACGAACAGCAGCTTAGATTCCTTCATTCGATAAGGTTTATATCACTATCTGTTCACTCGATATGCTGTGAAACCGTTTTAAACCTATGAAGATTCTGATTGTGTTGTTGATTCCCTGTATTCGGATATGCTGAACATACTTGAACATATTTGAACATACTTATTCTCACATTATTCGATACAAATTCATTGTGCCAATAAATCTGTAAGTGAAATTCAAATTTGTTGCGGTTGTGCTGTCGAACTTTTCCGAATCATATTGTTGATGTTAAATTTATGTTAAGAATGGTTTTAATTTTGGTTTGTGAATTTAAGGAAATACTGATAATAAACTTGTGTTGTGATGGTTTCGGATATATTCTTAACATTTGCTGCTGCCTCGGTTCAACGGATGTGGAAGTTGTAATGAGTTTCGATGAAGGTGATTTAGTTTCCGCGTTTATTCGCGTAGAAACTAACCGAGAAACTATTTGGCATTTATTTGTTTTGTTTCGATGACGGTTTAATGATTACACCGCGTTTAGTCGCGTGTAAATCTAACCGAGAAACATGTTGAAACACCGTGTATTATGTTATTCTCGTTTCTTTTAACTTCGATTGAATCTGAGATAAGGATTCCATATTGGATTCGATGATGGTTCAAGGTCTATGTCGCTTTATTTGCGTAAGACTTAACCGAGAATCAATGATGGAGTCTTGGATGCATTGACAATGGTGTTTCGGTAGTTTAATTGATTTAAGTGGAATTTTTGAGTGTTTCTTAATATAATTAAGTTGCTGCCCGTTTTCAGTTTATGCGTTTAAAATGTGTTTAAAACTCAATTTTCCACGTTTTTCGATTGATTAATAGCATGGTTTCTTTGGTTAGTCCATTTGTGAATCGGTAACCATAAATAAATTCTTGATTCTTGAATTGTTCATTCATTTATATAAGTTACATTTGATTTTAAGTCCTTGCCTACTAACCATTTTTATTTGCAATTCTATTTCTTTATTTTTTTTCACACTATGCTACTAATGTATCCGTTATTTGTGAAGATATCCGAGGATGGTTCAAGCATACATTCTATACTGTCGCATCTACATACATTTTTATATACTCTTGTTCATATTACTATTTTTATTTAATGTTTAATATTTAGTATTATACATACAATATACTTGCATTTTTATATTTTATACTGTAAATATAATTATTCTTAGTATTATTTTTATTTCTTATATTTAATACTGTAAATACATACCATATACATATTATTATTATTATTATACTTTACATATTCATTTGTAATTAAATTCGAATTATGCTGTAACATAGTAGTTGCATGTCTTAGATTTAATTTCATAAATTTATTCTAAAGTTAACTAATCTAATAAAATACAATAATTAATTAATATTTAAGTTTTACCACATTTAGTTTCTATCTGTATGTTTTTATCAATTTACCGTTTTCCTTTTAATTTTAATTTATCCCCATTTGAATAATGTACCCCAATCCCCTTGATGCGTTGTAATTAATTTACCGCTTCCTATTTTATTTTACCGTTTAATCCCCATTTATAATTCATGTATCCCTCTCCCAAAAAACAAATATTGTAATAATTATACAGTGAACATTTATTTTATTTTAATTTAACTGTCACTTACACAAAACCAAAAAAATCTTTTTTAAACTAATATTTGTAAATCATTTTTAACCCATAAGTCGACAAAGCTTCGAAGCGTCGCGATAACCACACATGCACACATGTACGCTTGATCCTGGGCCTTCTTACAGTGAGCCTATTTCGATTAATTGTTCCAATTAGTCGTTATAGTAGACTAGCCCACTTTGCTAGTACACATGTAATTTAATTATTTTATACTTAGGTTGGCCACCTTGTATGGGCTTTGTCGATTTTACTTGTGATTTACAATTATCTCGATCTTATTCTTTCTCCATTCACCAAATAAATTAAAACACTTTCAATAAAACTCGATCCAACATCGAGTCTTCTTCTCAAACCTCGATCCAACGTCGAGTTATTTTCAAAAACGAATTTCTACAAAAATAGTGCTATGGTATTTAATTAAATTGTTAGAGGATATCCCGACGATTTAATTAAAATGTAAAGTATTTGGGCCATTAGAGGGTAACCCAATGACTTAAATACTTTATTCCATACACTTAATAAAAGTGAACTTTGTTTCACCTCACTCTTTTCATAATAAAGATTTTGGATGAGAGATGATCGGTTGACCTCAATCACCAATCTCGAGTATTCGAATCGTTAGAGGATAGCCCAACGTTTTGGTACTTGTCATCCACAATTTAAAATCAATTCCAACACATTCAATATCTTTTGTGCGTCCAAGCACCCTTTACCTTTAAACCTTTTCAAGATTAGACATGATTCATTTATAATTGAGATGCTTCTTCCTCCATTCCCAAGGTTTTCGACTTCTCCATTTGAGTACCAGAGGTGTTCTCAAACCCTCCCTCATGTTGGTGCGTAGTCCTTTATTCTTTATCACACCTTGAGGACGTTAGACGAGTCTCCTTTAAAATGACGACTTGTCTTTTCATTTAAAATCAATCAACAAACAAATATTTTCTAGAAGAACTACGGAGTTTTGACTTTCCCATTGCACGAGGGAATACGTAGGCACGGTTTCAAACCGTGTCAAACTCAAAATAATAAAACATTTCTTCTCCCTTTCTTTCTCATTTTTAAACTTAGAAGATCGTAAAATTTTCACACTAACACACAATTACACTTTGAACTAAATGGGTACCATCGAGTACGATGGATGTGAGGGGTGCTAATACCTTCCCCTTGCATAACCAACTCCCGAACCTATATCTCTTAATTTCGTAGACCGTCTTATCCTTTTTTTTCATGGGTTTTATCTATATTTTCCCGTTCTTTTTGAGAACAAATAAAATTAGGTGGCGATTTCATTGTTTTTTTTTGAAAATTCATTTAAAATGATTTTTGAAAATCGAGTTGTTTGGCTTACTTTTGGGATATTTTCTCAAGCGAGTTAACCCTAGTTTAGTTCTTTGTGTGGTTGTGTGTTTATCGTTTTATTTTACTTTCTTCTTTGTACTTTATCTTATGTTTATGTTTCGGTTATTTATTTTTCTATTCATTTATTATCTTGTTTATATATCCATTGTGTGGGAATTCTTGATGGGATTATTGATACATAGATAAGCCCACTACCCAGGCTTCTAGGTCACCTTTTAGGAATAGAGGGGTTGTAGCCTAGGTCCACGACTCCATTGTCTTGTTGGCCCGGCCAAGACTCCGCTTAGAGTTGGTTGTTTTAAGGAGGTTGTTGGCCAGCGATAGCAGACATCAATCTTTGGACAAATGACCTATAACTCTAAGTTTGTTCATGTTGTCCTAACCGAGACCGAAAGCTCAAATTTTGGATTTTGAGTATCCCGTTAAGAGCCGTTTCTTGGGGTATACTTTTCCAAATACTATTACCACGTAGGCCTCTCGCGCGATGATAGTGTTTGTTAAAAGGGGATCTGAGACTCCAAGAAACATTTAGCAGAAAACCTTAAAACCATCCCATGGGGAATTTGGGTAGAAAACTTAAAGCCATCCTATCATAGGATCCCACCTAATTAAGTTGTTTGATTACCTGTACCATCCTGCTTTCACACGTGAACTCATATTATTATGTTGCACTCCATTTGTATATGTGACATTTCATTTCATCACATCTTCCGAATTAATGACATTACATTTCAATGCATCATCTGCATATTTCATGCATACATTCAAGTTGTCAAAAGACTCATTTTTCCTGTCTCCGTCTTCAGTCGGTTGTCTGTCGTCAAACTGATTCCTCAACACCTTGGATTTGAAGCATGGTTCAGAAAATTATGAAAGAACTTCAATGAGACCAGGTGTTAAGAGATAAAATCAACCGGCTGATGGGTCAGAATATCTCAAGTTACATCTTAAAGCCAGTGTTTCAGACAGGACAGCTCATCCTTGTAACTGATTAGTCACTAGGCCATGTTTCCTTCTGTTTGCATTTTCCCTAGTTTATGTTAAACTGTTGCTTTCAAATCTTTGTTTGTAATTCCATGTTAATTTTAATGAAATGAGCATTGCGCTGTTTTGATTCAAATCATCTACATTTATTTCTTTTCAAATATACAGTTTCCCTGTTTAATTTCTTTACCGAACTTTTGTTCTTGCAAAGATTGGAGGGAGGATGATGATAACGAGATACCCATAATTGTTGTTGGTATGCTTTCGAATAAAACTTTGTTGATGATATACAGGCATTGTTTCAATTCCCAAACACTGGAGAAATAAGGAAGTTAAACCTTTGTTAACCCCTTCGAGCCTAGAAGTTGGAGTTTCTTTCTATACAAAAAAAACCCACAATTTTAACCTAGGGCAGGGTAGTTCTCAGTTAATTCGGATGTGCATTTATTCAAGACGCCTTTCAACAAAGGTTGTATTCAGTCAAGCTTCCTTCGCACACATCAATAAGTGTCAAAGATGTCATCCAAGTCAAAAAGTGATGATGATGGTTCCCCGTAATCATGAAAGTCAAGCAGTCACTGTCTTTTAAAAAAAAATATCAAAAGAAAAAGCCGCTAAGTTAAAATTCAAAAGGCAACTTAGGCAACAAATTGGGGCATCCTGCTGACCGTAATCTTAAACGGAACTGTTTAAGCAAAAGTTAGGGATGACAAAATTCAAAAAAAAAAGAGTTGACCAAAGTCCTCAAACAGCAAAATGTTGCAAAAAAAGAAGTGACTACTATCTCAAGAATATATCAGCTTCTGAGCCATCATCATTCCTATCAGTGTACAATCCAAAATCTATTGGAATCTTTAATGCACAGTTTGAATTAATTGAGCGTAGAACTGAAGGACATCACGAAGATTGGGTTGGGTACAAATAAATTTTGAGCCTTTATCCTTTGTTTCTTAAACCGTGAACCAGACCACGCTACAACCCTCAAAAGACCTAATTGAAGCCAGGTTTCTTTTGAAAGCATACTACAACAAGGTTGCGTAATATGACTCCTAAGGTCTTTTGCGAATCAACTGTCTTGGTATATCCATACTTTTGCCTTTTCTTTCACTTTTAAATTTTCTAACCTCTGTGTTTTAACCAGCAATCCATTTTCTATACAGCAATTACATCATTCCAAAAATGATTTTTATTTCAAAACTTTCGCATAAAATTTTCATTAAATCATGTTTGAATTAACAATTTTTGCTTGCAAACAAGTTTCCCCCATCAAGGAAGTCCAAACTGTTAGGAAACTTGGTCAGTAATCCTAATCAGGGGCAAGTATCTTTCAGATCCTGTTGTGAATCAGTTCAAGATTTGTTGCTCAGTGCAAGTCATTATCAGAATTGTTTTAATCAGAAGAGCATTTTCAAGACTTATACCGGGGCACTCCTTTCCCCTCAGTCATTGCAAGAGTTGAAGCTATGATCGGTTTATCCTCAACAATCAGCTAATCTAGGGCAATCCTTAAGCAGCGTTGCAGTCCTCCCTTCAAGGATCATCATTTCAATGCAATTCACAAGTGTGTTAGAAATGTTTCTCAAGACATTTTATCTCCAAGCAAAGTTGGCAGTGTTCCCCGTGTTGAGGAATCAGAGTTTCCATCTTACCTCCACAAAAGAGTCAATCTCCGTTGTCATAAACGTTTGCATTACATACTACATGCATAGATCATTCATATATCATGCATCACAAAATTCATATATCATGCATGGCAAGAGTGTTTTATCCTCATTTGCATTTTCCCGAGGTCTTGTTACAGTCAATATTTTACCTTGCAGTCAAAGTCCAACTTACTCGGTACCTACCAAAATAGTTGTTTTGTTTCTTGTATATTCAATGCATTTCTGAATATACTCGAATCTTTTTTTCCGAAGTTCATTCAATGATTTTTCTGAATGTCTTTGATGATGTTTTCCAGAGTCCGTTCAATGATTTTTTTGAATATCTCTGATGTTTTGTTTCCCGTATATTCAATGCATTTCTGAATATACTTGAAACTTTTTTTCCGAAGTTCATTCAATGATTTTTCTGAATGTCTTTGATGATGTCTTCCAGAGTCCGTTCAATGTCCTTCTGAATATATCTGATGTCTTATTTCCCGTATATTCAATGCATTTCTGAATATGCTCGAATTTTGTTTCCGAAGTTCATTCAATGATTTTTCTGAATGTCTTTGATGATGTGTTCCAGAGTCCGTTCAATGTCCTTCTGAATATCTCTGATGTCTTATTTCTCGTATATTCAATGCATTTCTAAATATGCTCGAATTTTGGTTTCCGAAGTTCATTCAATGATTTTTCTGAATGTCTTCGATGATGTGTTCCAGAGTCCGTTCAATGATTTTTCTGAATGTCTCTGATGTTTTGTTTCCTGTATATTCAATGCATTTCTGAATATACTCGAATCTTTTTTCCGAAGCTCATTCAATGATTTTTTCTGAATGTCTTCGATGATGTGTTCCAGAGTCCGTTCAATGATTTTTCTGAATGTCTCTGATGTTTTGTTTCCTGTATATTCAATGCGTTTCTGAATATACTCGAATCTTTTTTCCAAAGTTCATTCAATGATTTTTCTGAATGTCTTTGATGATGTGTTCCAGAGTCCGTTCAATGATTTTTCTGAATATCTCTGATGTCTTATTTCTCGTATATTCAATGCGTTTTTGAATATACCCGAATATTTTTTCCGAAGTTCATTCAATGATTTTTCTGAATGTCTTTGATGATGTGTTCCAGAGTCCGTTCAATGTCCTTCTGAATGTCTCTGATGTTTTGTCTCCCGTATATTCAATGCATTTCTGAATATGCTCGAACCTTGTTTCCAAAGTTTATTCAATGATTTTTCTGATTGTCTTTGATGATGTGTTCCAGAGTCCGTTCAATGTCCTTCTGAATGTCTCTGATGTTTTGTCTCCCGTATATTCAATGCATTTCTGAATATACTCGAACCTTTTTTTTCCAAAGTTGATTCAATGATTTTTCTGAATGTCTTCGATGATGTGTTCCAGAGTCCATTCAATGATTTTTCTGAATGTCTCTGATGTTTTGTTTCCTGTATATTCAATGCATTTCTGAATATACTCGAATCTTTTTTCCGAAGTTCATTCAATGATTTTTTTGAATGTCTTTGATGATGTGTTCCAGAGTCCGTTCAATGATTTTTCTGAATATCTCTGAGGTCTTATTTCTCGTATATTCAATGCGTTTCTGAATATACTCAAATCTTTTTTCCGAAGTTCATTCAATGATTTTTCTGAATGTCTTTGATAATGTTTTCCAGAGTCCGTTCAATGATTTTTCTGAACGTCTCTGATGTTTTGTTTCTCGTATATTCAATGCGTTTCTGAATATACTCGAATCTTTTTTCCGAAGTTCATTCAATGATTTTTCTGAATGTCTTTGATGTGTTCCCCGCAGTGTCTGTCTCGTATCATACATCATTCTAAAAAAAATATTTCAAAAAATATTGCATTCATCGCATTCTCTTCATATGTCACCCATCATGCCCATTGCATCTCAGGGCAAAATTTTGGTTTTTGATATTTAATTATCTCCCACTGCGATAATATGAAGCTTGATCATCTCCATATCATCTGGTTGAAGATATTTAAATAGGGGCAACTGTTGCACCCCAAATTTTACCCTGCTATTTTTCTACTCGCATTATATTTAAAATAAAAAAAACAGTCATTCACTCACTGCATATGCATCATATCGTCGTATTTAAATTGACCAAAAGTTAGTTTAAATTGATGTTTGCATCGTTTTTTAGTTGTAAAATACCTGTTTTCTCACTTCATGCATTTTTACCTCTCTGTCTGTTTATTGCATTGACTTTAAATTGTTTATATGTCGATGATATTGATATTTCAATTTTATAAACAAACTGCTAAAAGCAATTCAATACTGTGCGAAAATTAGCGGGCAAAATATTTCAAATTTTTATCTTTTACTCACTGCTTTATGAATCTACGTGTCGCGTGGATCATGAAAATGTGCTCCCCCTAATTTTTCGATACATTTTTGAGTCTCGTTTTTAACCGTAAACGTTTTAAAATCGGGTATCTTTTATTATCATTTTATTTCAATTTTAACCATTTCACTAATTTTTCTTTAATTTAAAAGACTCGTAGTTTATTTTAATGTGTTCATATTTTCTTTCCGGATAATTTATTGTCCGAACTTTTATCATTTTTAACAATTTTAGGTGTCCATTTTTTATCTCAAAAAAATCAAATTAAAAATATTATTGGGCTTTTTATTTTTTACCTAAACCATTTGTGTGGCCCATTTCATGAAAAGGGCGTTTTTGCCATTTAAAAAAATATGTTAAACCTAATTTATTACTATATATATGTGTTAAGCTACTGTTCACAGGGAGGCCAAAAAATCTGAAAACACGGAAGAAAAAATGGAACAGAGGCCAAAAATTGAAAAGGTTGGAAACGGAACACTCAGAGGCAACGGATAAAAAAAAATCTCCACCCGTCGCCGAAACCCTTTCCTTCTGCTCATCGTTACTCCAAACAGTCACCGCGATTTCGACCCTCTTCAACCTTCTCATCATCGTTATACTCCCTCCGCCTAACCTGCTCACAAACCTCCCTGCCATGTTCCTGCTTCTCTCTCGCCATACATCCCTTTCCTCCACAAGCCACACTCATTCTCCCTGTTCTTTCCTTCACAGCCCTCGCTACTCCATAGCTTCCGACCAAACTCGCCGTTCTCACCTCCTTAACCGATTCTGTCCACCGCTCCTTCACTCTCGCCTCTGTCTCAAACCGTAACCCCAACCAGAACCATCAATTCTCCTCCACTGCCAGCTTCCATTTCCGTCACCCCTTCGCCACGCACAGCTCCCTGTTTCTCTACACCGGGAACTCTCAAACTCCATACCCACGGCAACCCTTCAACCAGAGCTCACACCACCGCTACTGCCATCGCCTCATCGGCAACAGCAACGAACTCTCTGTCCGTTTTCCGCTTCTCCACACCCCTGTCAGCTTTCTGTTTCTTCCGTCTTGCTCATCCACGAACAGCAGCTTAGATTCCTTCATTCGGTAAGGTTTATATCACTATCTGTTCACTCGATATGCTGTGAAACCGTTTTAAACCTATGAAGATTCTGATTGTGTTGTTGATTCCCTGTATTCGGATATGCTGAACATACTTGAACATATTTGAACATACTTATTCTGCTACGATTCTGATACAAATTCATTGTGCCAATAAATCTGTAAGTGAAATCCAAATTTGTTGCGGTTGTGCTGTCGAACTTTTCCGAATCATATTGTTGATGTTAAATTTATGTTAAGAATGGTTTTAATTTTGGTTTGTGAATTTAAGGAAATACTGATAATAAACTTGTGTTGTGATGGTTTCGGATATATTCTTAACATTTGCTGCTGCCTCGGTTCAACGGATGTGGAAGTTGTAATGAGTTTCGATGAAGGTGATTTAGTTTCCGCGTTTATTCGCGTAGAAACTAACCGAGAAACTATTTGGCATTTATTTGTTTTGTTTCGATGACGGTTTAATGATTACACCGCGTTTAGTCGCGTGTAAATCTAACCGAGAAACATGTTGAAACACCGTGTATTATGTTATTCTCGTTTCTTTTAACTTCGATTGAATCTGAGATAAGGATTCCATATTGGATTCGATGATGGTTCAAGGTCTATGTCGCTTTATTTGCGTAAGACTTAACCGAGAATCAATGATGGAGTCTTGGATGCATTGACAATGGTGTTTCGGTAGTTTAATTGATTTAAGTGGAATTTTTGAGTGTTTCTTAATATAATTAAGTTGCTGCCCGTTTTCAGTTTATGCGTTTAAAATGTGTTTAAAACTCAATTTTCCACGTTTTTCGATTGATTAATAGCATGGTTTCTTTGGTTAGTCCATTTGTGAATCGGTAACCATGAATAAATTCTTGATTCTTGAATTGTTCATTCATTTATATAAGTTACATTTGATTTTAAGTCCTTGCCTACTAACCATTTTTATTTGCAATTCTATTTCTTTATTTTTTTTCACACTATGCTACTAATGTATCCGTTATTTGTGAAGATATCCGAGGATGGTTCAAGCATACATTCTATACTGTCGCATCTACATACATTTTTATATACTCTTGTTCATATTACTATTTTTATTTAATGTTTAATATTTAGTATTGTACATACAATATACTTGCATTTTTATATTTTATACTGTAAATATAATTATTCTTAGTATTATTTTTATTTCTTATATTTAATACTGTAAATACATACCATATACATATTATTATTATTATTATTATTATTATTATACTTTACATATTCATTTGTAATTAAATTCGAATTACGCTGTAACATAGTAGTTGCATGTCTTAGATTTAATTTCATAAATTTATTCTAAAGTTAACTAATCTAATAAAATACAATAATTAATTAATATTTAAGTTTTACCGCATTTAGTTTCTATCTGTATGTTTTTATCAATTTACCGTTTTCCTTTTAATTTTAATTTATCCCCATTTGAATAATGTACCCCAATCCCCTTGATGCGTTGTAATTAATTTACCGCTTCCTATTTTATTTTACCGTTTAATCCCCATTTATAATTCATGTATCCCTCTCCCAAAAAACAAATATTGTAATAATTATACAGTGAACATTTATTTTATTTTAATTTAACTGTCACTTACACAAAACCAAAAAAATCTTTTTTAAACTAATATTTGAAAATCATTTTTAACCCGTAAGTCGATAAAGCTTCGAAGCGTCGCGATAACCACACATGCACACATGTACGCTTGATCCTGGGCCTTCTTACAGTGAGCCTATTTCGATTAATTGTTCCAATTAGTCGTTATAGTAGACTAGCCCACTTTGCTAGTACACATGTAATTTAATTATTTTATACTTAGGTTGGCCACCTTGTATGGGCTTTGTCGATTTTACTTGTGATTTACAATTATCTCGATCTTATTCTTTCTCCATTCACCAAATAAATTAAAACACTTTCAATAAAACTCGATCCAACATCGAGTCTTCTTCTCAAACCTCGATCCAACGTCGAGTTATTTTCAAAAACGAATTTCTACAAAAATAGTGCTATGGTATTTAATTAAATTGTTAGAGGATATCCGACGATTTAATTAAAATGTAAAGTATTTGGGCCATTAGAGGGTAACCCAATGACTTAAATACTTTATTCCATACACTTAATAAAAGTGAACTTTGTTTCACCTCACTCTTTTCATAATAAAGATTTTGGATGAGAGATGATCGGTTGACCTCAATCACCAATCTCGAGTATTCGAATCGTTAGAGGATAGCCCAACGTTTTGGTACTTGTCATCCACAATTTAAAATCAATTCCAACACATTCAATATCTTTTGTGCGTCCAAGCACCCTTTACCTTTAAACCTTTTCAAGATTAGACATGATTCATTTATAATTGAGATGCTTCTTCCTCCATTCCCAAGGTTTTCGACTTCTCCATTTGAGTACCAGAGGTGTTCTCAAACCCTCCCTCATGTTGGTGCGTAGTCCTTTATTCTTTATCACACCTTGAGGACGTTAGACGAGTCTTCTCCTTTAAAAATGACGACTTGTCTTTTCATTTAAAATCAATCAACAAACAAATATTTTCTAGAAGAACTACGGAGTTTTGACTTTCCCATTGCACGAGGGAATACGTAGGCACGCGGTTTCGAAACCGTGTCAAACTCAAAATAATAAAAACATTTCTTCTCCCTTTCTTTCTCATTTTTAAACTTAGAAGATCGTAAAATTTTCACACTAACACACAACTACACTTTGAACTAAATGGGTACCATCGAGTACGATGGATGTGAGGGGTGCTAATACCTTCCCCTTGCATAACCAACTCCCGAACCTATATCTCTTAATTTCGTAGACCGTCTTATCCTTTTTTTTCATGGGTTTTATCTATATTTTCCCATTCTTTTTGAGAACAAATAAAATTAGGTGGCGATTTCATTGTTTTTTTTTGAAAATTCATTTAAAATGATTTTTGAAAATCGAGTTGCTTCAATGGTGAGGTTCGCTTAGAGCGGTCTGCGGTGGTGACAGTTGTCAGAAGGAGGTTCGATGGCAGCCTGTGGTGGTTGCTTGGAGGGAAAGTTGAAATTTGATTTTCTGTTCTTGAGTTTTGCTTTTGTTTTGAGAGAGAATTAGGGAATGATCTTTGGTGAAAATTAAGTAAATGATTGTGTTGTTATTATTTGTGAAGGCAGTAATGCATTTATAGTTTTGGGGAATTGGCCTAAGAGTGCCTTAGATCCATAATCAAGCCCAAATCATGATTATCCGAATAATTTTTGTAATTAATCCAAAACAGCCAAATCCATGCGGAATTTGAAGTCGGAATGTAAACAAAAAATGTTCGGAATGTGATCTCGCTTGCGATAGTCAAAATTTCGACTCGACCGGATGAACGTTCAAAGTTTCAGCATAGTTTTCGGATGATTGACACGTGCAGAATTTTCAATGCGCTTTTCGGAGAAAATGCCTCGAACGAGGGTCTTCTGATCGAAATTTGCAAGTGAGTGTCTCTGAGACAATTGAAACTAACGAAATTTGTGAACTTTTGGCACTGGTCCCACCTCGCTTCAATAAAAATCGAGCGAGATATGATTTTTCAAAGTTCGCGTATCAGATGAAAATTACTTGGTTCAACTTAAAATCAACTCCAAAGAATAAAATTATGGTATTGATTGGTGAGGAATCAGCTCTTGAGTTTCAAATTAAAGTCGAAGATAATTTTGATACGGAATTTTAGACACCATCCCCGCTCATTTTCGATTTTCCAACTGGAAATTACAAACGTTTCAGTGCACTAAGCGCATGGTACAACACAAAAATTCAGTTTAAACCACTGGAGAAACCAATTTCCTTGGGAACCTTCCTCACACAATTTGCTTCCGGATTTTAAACGAAGGTTCTAGATAATATTGAGAGGAACTTTCCGGTCAAAAATCATCAGAAAATACCATACGAGCTGAGAGATACGCCTTCTGGAGTGCCCGAAACGCACTAAAATCCCAAAATTTACTTTATTGAGAAATAAGCGAATAAATTCTTTTTGTTTGGCGAAATGGCCTCCGATATGAGAAGATAAACTGGAGAACAAATTGAAACGATCCCAGAGTTTATGGAACCACATCAAAATAGATTTATGACCAGAATATGTTGTATTGAGCATGCGAATCGAAGAATATCGATACCGGACTCAAAGTGACCTGAGATAATCGAAACGCGCCATTTCTTTCGCCACTTGGGATACCTCGAACCTGGTAACCCCGTGATCAATTCTATGTGTGCGAATATATGTATGTATATGCAATCAAATTATAAGCCGGAAATACGGGAAAGAAGAGGGTAAATTTTGGGGTACAACAGGGTCAACAACTAAATTCCTTTGAGGCAATGCAGCTTGTCCTTGATGAACAGTTTTATCTTCTATTGCCCCCCATATCTATTTGACCAGGGGCAGCTAGTCGAATAGGTGACGCTGTCATACCCCAAAATTTGACCTAATATACCACCTTACATTTGCATCATCTGCATAACTAACAGCTCAGACAGCATTAATCGGGTATAGCATTCACAGGTCAAAATTAGGGTTTCATCAGATTTTCATCTGATTCAAGAACTAACCAATTAGGGTTTGAGATTTTTTCATCTCATTTGATCTATCTTGATCAAAATATCAACCCCTGATCATCAGATAACAAAATTCTCTCACAGATCAATTGAGGATCGACCAATTAGGGTTTTGATCGGGCAAGAGAATTCTCTGACTTTTTGAGCAGTGGATGACTTTTTTGGATAGAGATTGGTCATCATATCTTAGATACAACCTCTTGACCTAATTTCTGGATTCAAATCATCACAGAAGTTCACAGAATTTATCAGTCATTTTCAGAAACGTCTGATAAAATTTTATCTGCACAGAAAAGTCAAACTTTGACTTTTGGTCAAATTTTTCAAAACAAAACTTTTTCCATCATCAAAATACTTCAAATGATCCATCATGATCATAAAAAATCAAAGAATTTGGAAAAGTCAACAAAAAGTCAAAATTTCTATAACTTAGAAAAATTTCTAAGTGTTGAAATTTCACATTTTTTCCAAACTTCAAGCCATTTTTTCACTTAGTTCCAATTGGAATTTGAAAAAACTCAAAACATGAAAGTTGTAGATCATGGAAAAATATTTCCAAAATGTCCAAGAACTTCAAAATCCATGGAGTCTAGATACACTTTTGAAATTGAAACAAAAGAGTCCATGAAACTTGATTTTCAAAGTTCACAACTTCAAATTATAGGTCATTTTTGTGTTTTTCCATCTAGAAGCTTTCTAACCTTGCCAAGTGGATAGATGAACTGATAAATATCAGTTAGAGGAATGATTGAGAGGATTGGATCAAGTTTGGATAAATATAGCACATGGTGAAAAAAAGGAAGTTTCCTTTTGTGGTAAAAAACCAATCTTGCCCTCTAAGTTATCCATGAGTTACCAAATGGCTTGTACTTCCTTGCCTAACCTTTTCAGAACTCTTGCCTATAAATAGCTTTCATTTCAAGTCCAAATCAACAAAAGAAACTTCACAAAATCCATGCTTTCATTCTTTTCTTGAAAATCAAGTAACATGAGCAAAATTGCCAAACTTGCATTTTTGAAATTCAAAGTAAAATCATGATGAAATTTGGTGTCTAATGTGTTTCAGAATCACTATGGGACGTGTTACAAACTTAAAATCAACATGAACTAAACTGAAAACCAGTTTTCAATTTCCATTTTTTTCAAAACTTCAAAACTGACTTAGGATTCGAATTTCGAGTTTGGCTGGAGGGATTGTTGTTCTAATGATCCATACACCTTCCATGAACATCATGGAGTTGATCCAAAACAAGAATAGCGATCTGTAACTCCATTAACATCAATTTCGAGTTCCCTGTTGAGCTGATTGCAGGTTAACTTGAGTGGAGAGATTGGAGCAAGTTCAAAGCAAGCAGGCTATCCTCACACCATCCATACATGCCGCTGGTGCTCTAAGGATCGAGAAATCACAACTGGAAGTGCTCTAGAACAGGTTTCGATCTTCACTTTTCCAGGTATATACACGAACTTGGTTCTCATAATTCTTTGCACCAATTGAGAAAAGCTCTTGGCCATTTGTTTTCTGCACTAAAAACGATTCTTAACCCTCAAAAAAATCAAACAATCATGAACAATCCATCATTTAATTTGATTTTTCAGTTTCTAGGGTTCTTCGAGTTCCCAGAAATTCAAACATGATTAACTGAAAATAAATAAAATTAACAATCACCATCATATTCCTTGTTCAATTTCGATCAACTTTCATGTTTATTTCATCTGATTTCGTGGAGAAACGAGGATTATAGCTTGAGATTGGAAATCTGGGAATCAAATGGAACGAAGAACACTGCGCGCGTGTTCTTGGTGTTCTTCAGTTTTTGAAAATTCAAATAATCCAATATAATATTAACGCGTGTTTTAATCCACTAACAACTCAAACGCGTTTGGCTCAGTGGTCCCTGGCTTGCTCTTAGTGCTTTCTGCCACGCGTCCACCCAAAGGTCATGGGTTCAAAACCCAGCAAGACCATTTTTTCTATCCTTTTTCACAAAACTTCAAAATTTTCATGATTTTTTTATCAAACTTCAACAATTTTTTTTAACTAATCAAAACTTCTCATTTTGAGATGATTTTTTACGCACTTGTCATTTAATATATATATTTTATGATTATGTCAAAAAAATCCAAAAAATATTTTCATCTGATTAAATTTTAATCGAGCCGAAAACGACGTTCTGAACACTTTTCAAACCTCCTTAAAAGGTGAATTTTTCAAGTTCTCGACTTCCGATTTTTTTCAAAACTTCTCATAAATCAAATTCACATTTCAAAACATTTTCAAAATCATTCTTCAAAACTTTTTTCATCCAAAACTTGCATCTTTTACCATAATCGATCCAATTCAAAAACGATAAAACTGAATTCGTTTCTTCTCGAATTTCTCGATCGATCGTGGGCCACCCTTATGGTGTAAGTCCCAATCCTTTATGTACATATTTAGCTTTACTTGTACATACTCAAATCATCATTGTCAATATTCAAACATAAACAAATTTCTTTCGTTTGTTTTCATTCGTTTGTCTATACGCCAAATCCATTGGTTCTAAAGGAAGAATTCTTCTGAGCAAAATTTCCTTTTAACCAATGGGCCTCCCTTACGGTGTAAGTCCCAATTCTTTTTATGTACATAAATTTTTCCTTGTACATAAACAAAAACATTCTTTTATGTACATATCTTTTTACCTGTACATAATACGGATAAACTTCTTCCGTTTGTCTGCATTTTACACTGCATTCCATTGATATTGAAAGGAGCATTATTCCCTGTGAAACTGCTTTCAAATCAATGGGCCTCCATCACGGTGTAAGTCCCATAACATTCTTTTATGTACATAATATTTCTTTGTACATATCAAACTTTTTGTCAAAAACTTTACAAAACTTTTATCTGTACATAACACAGATAGTTCAAAAACTTTACAAAACTTTTCATCTGTACATAACACAGATGTTTCAAAACAAACTTTTTATCTGTACATAATACAGATACTCTTTCTTTGAAAAATACTTTACGATAAACTTTGATCAATCATTTCATTTCATCGTACATTTTACATTAAATACCATTAGTATTGAAAGGAGCATTATTCCCTGTGAAAGCGCTTTCAAATCAATGGGCCTCTTCTGATGTAAGTCCCAACCCTCCTATGTACATCCATCTTCTCTCGTACATAAAAACTCGTTCGTACATATTCATTTCCTTGTACAGTTCAAACTTGTAAATAATCAAGTTACGCTCATTTTAAACGTTCGTACGACACTTGTTTATATTTCATAAATTGCTGCTGCTGTAAATAAACATCATGCATTGTTTATATTTCCTTCATAAACTCCTGTGAATACATATCACACACACACCTGTTTACATAACTGTCTAGTTATTAACATAACAATTAGACTAATCAATAGGTTCCCCACAGTCAGCCTCCGCTTGGGCTTCATACAAGACATTTTATCTCCAACAAAGTTAGCCTCCGTTTGGGCTTTATACAAGACAATTCATCCCCAGCATGGGTTAGCCTTCTCTTGGGCTTCGTACAAAGAAACTATCCCCGCAGAGTTAGCCTCCGCTTAGGCTTCATATAAGACAAACACTCCCCTGTTGAGTCAGCCTCCTCTTGGGCTTCGTTCAAAAGAACTCCTCATTGAGTTTAGCCTTCTCTTGGGCATCATACAATGAAAGAGATAGGAAATCTCTTAACAGCCTCCTCTTGGGCTCCCAATACAAAGAATCACCCGCGCTAAGATAGAACCCTGAAAGGATGGTTTCTCGGTGAAATCACTTTCAAAATTCCCCATAGAGTAAAATTTCTCGGTGAAATTGCTCTTATTCAGCAAAGGATGATTTCTCGGTGAAATCCCTTTCAAACCAAAACCAGCCATACCCTATAGCTTCCTCTTGAGCTTCATACAAGGACCCTCGATGACCCTCGATGACCCTCGGAATGCCTCCTCTTGGGCTTACAATACAAGGACCCATGGGCTTCTTAAAAGCATCCCTTTAATCCAATCAATTTCTCCTTGAGATTTAGACATCTATCATCTCTATGGAAGAAGTATCTCATCCATTACATCACATACAGTCAAAAACTTTTCAAACTTTTTAAACTCTTTTCAAACAAAAAACATCTATTAACAGTAAGTGGTAACGCTTGTACACTCAAGCAAAACACCTAATACTTACAGTTAAAAGATTCAATCATCTTTTTC
Source organism: Vicia sativa (assembly GCA_021764765.1). Classification (NCBI taxonomy): domain Eukaryota; kingdom Viridiplantae; phylum Streptophyta; class Magnoliopsida; order Fabales; family Fabaceae; genus Vicia; species Vicia sativa. The sequence goes on from CM038794.1 coordinate 157,043,241, forward strand.
AAACATCTTTCTTAAACATGTAAGTGGTAACGCTTGTACACTCAAGCAAAGCACCTGATACTTACGACGAAAGATTTTTATCAATCAAACTTTTCAAAAATGTATGTGATGAAATAGATTAGATATATTTTTCATTAAGATGACATTTGTCTGTTCTCTTAAACTAACATCCCGTTGCTTTCCACTAGCATAAGTGGGAACTACGATTGCTCTGACTTTCTCAACATCCTTTTGAGAATACGAGGCACAAGGTCTCATCCTTGTCGAGCAAATTTCTTTCTCTCTCAGACCAAACAAACCATAGATCCCTGTAGATCCGAGCTACAAATGCTCTGATTCCCACTAGGGGATATGTATGCAGAAGATCCATAGATCTTTGCGAGCACAATAATAACAAACCTAGAAATCCCACATAATCAACTGTTTCTTAAAATCCAAAGGAGAAACTTTCCCAATCATAGAAATAGCAATTAAAACACACAAACATATCAAATATATTCATATATAAAGCTGTAGATAACTACATATATTTAGGGTGCTCCATCTATTCCCTTTATATACCAATCCCCCTTACTCAGAATCTCCCCAATGCGTTACGTCTAGTTTGCGCTAGTCATTACGCATACCAATATCAATTGAGGGTATTTCAGCTTTCCCCTTTTTCATAATCATTAAATCATCTTTCTTGTGTTGAAAATAATAAAGCTTGATGCTCGTGGCATCTTTATAAACAAAATCAAAAGATTTAAATCGTTACGTGTCTAGAGAATCCGAACTCACGTTCGCATCCTCAGCGTCACCTTTTAACGCGAACAGAAAAATGGCGACTACTGGGAGTGTTGAAACTTTGATTTTTCAAAAAAAGAAAACGCGTTACTCTGTCCGAGAGCAACAAGCTTTTTTTTGTTTTCAAAAAGAAAAGAAAGGGGATAAGCTTTTTATATTTTGCATATATTTGTTTTCTTTTATTGTGTGTTTCGATTTCATCGATGGAAAGAAATCTAACCGGATTTAAGAAACATTTTAAGATCTAGGTGGAGGTATTAATACGTGAGCGTTCAATGCTTTCAAGTTAATATTTCCGCGATGGAGGTTGTCTTGAGGGTATTGTGTTTAAGCAAGTAATTGCGAAGACGCTTTTCGGGGAACTTAAGAAGTGAGTGGATGTAGAACACATAAACCATCCCGCCATTAGGATGTAGTGGAGATTATTCGGTGTAAGCCTAGAGTAATTGTCATGCGATACTACGATCAGGCGAGTTTCTCTTGAAAATATTATTGGACCATCGAGCAATCACCAAATCCAATAATGTTTTGAAGGGGAGTGTTGAGCCTGTATTATCAGTAGAACCCGTTTCACAGATGAATAAGCCCTTAGAACTTAACCACGTTGATTCTTATCGTTGGCTTCATGCTCGTGACTTCGAACGCTTGACCGTGTGAATAACTACTAACCATGTTTTCTGCATTCATGCATTCATTCATTCATAAAAACAAAAAAAAAACTTCATTTTCTCTTCCCATTTCCAAAGAATTTAGAGATTTTTCTTTGTAAAATATTTTAGGTTAGAGTGATGGACGTCAGAGGAAGATTCACCAAAAGATACAGTTTTAGGATTCCTGATGTAGGGAAGTTAAAAGAGTTAGCATCCTTGGTAGAAGATCCCTCGATTTGTAAAACGCTATGGAACTCTTTTAACTCTTTTGAACGCTAACGTTGATGAAGGACTTCTCAAAACTTTCGTTCAGTTCTACGATCCAGTCTATCGCTGTTTCACTTTCCCTGATTATCAGTTGATGCCTACTTTGGAAGAGTATGCGCATATCCTAGGAATCTCGATGTTACAAAGTTCCTTTCAATGGTTTGGAAGCCATTCCTAAGTCACCAGTCATTGCAACGATGACTCACATTAAGAAATCTGAGATAGACAAAAACCTAACTACCAGAGGAAAACTCTTAGGACTGACTTCAAAGTTCCTAATGGAGAAGGCTCTCAAATTCTCTGAAGCTGGTAGTATGGTAGCCTTTGAAGCTATTTTAGCTTTGCTCCTCTACGGATTGGTGTTGTTTCCCAACGTCCCGAATTTCGTTGATATCAACGCCATAAGGATCTTTTTGATTGGAAATCCCGTTCCCACCCTGCTCGGTGATACGTACGTCTTTATTCATCATAGGAATCGTCAAGGAGATGGAACTATCGTGTCTGCGACTGTTTTCAAATGGATTACCTCACATTTGCCTAAATCTCCTATCTTCCGCGAAAACAAAGACGAGTGGCATTGGTCAAGAAGGATCATGTCTCTCACAAACGACGATATCCATTGGTATATCTTCGCAGACAATGAGATGGAAATCATTGAGAGCTATGGAGAATTTGCCAACTTACCTCTCATTGGTACGAAAGGGGGAATCAACTACAACCCATTTCTAGCGAAACGTCAGCTCGGATACGCAAATTCTGGTAAACCTCCCGGTTTTACAGTAGAAAGCTACTTCTATCATGAAGGAGAGGATTCCCAAGGATTAAAGGCTAGGATGATCAAAGCTTGGCACCACATCCGAAAGAAAGGAAAAGGGAAAGCAAAGAATTGTGTAGCCATGGAAACCTACACTTCTTGGGTTAAGAAAAGAGCGAAGGAATTTCGAATGCCTTACGCTTATGAGGATCCTATGTTCTCAGTCGCTTCCAAATCAACAAATTTTCCCGTTGAAGATATGGGAGAATACCAAGAAGCCTTGACCAAAATGAGATTTGAAAAGGAAGCTTTGGAAAGCAAATTCCTTAAGGCAAACCTTGAGAATGAGAAGCTCAAGAAGCAAGTCAAAGATCATGAAAAAACGCTGTATTTCCAAGATGAACAGCTCATGGAGAAAGATGAGAAGATTCGCCAGAAGGATAACGCAATCCAAAGATACGTCAAGGAAAGGAAAAGAAAGCTTGAGGAAATGACAACCAGCGATCCCGCTCCCAACGAATGGAAAAGAGTCGTCAGCAAGCTAAAAGCCGAGAAAGCTGAACTAAAAGCTCGCTATGGAAAGGAAATCCTGAAGAGGAAGCTGCATCAAGCCTTCGGATCTTCATCGGACGAAGACGTTTAATTAGTTTAATTTAGTTTGTAATTTTATCATTTTTTTGTATCATTTGTGTGAGCAATGCTCCAACAAAAAACAATTGTTGTAATCTTCCTTCATTAATCAATAAAATTCGTATTTTTCCATCCAAATATTTGCCAGAAATATCTCTTTTAGCGTAAATTCTTTGGAAATTCTCTTTCTTTATAATCATATTCATGCATCATATCTTGCATTTAGGTCTATTGTCTAGATTCTCACTTTTCTAGTTGGAATCACTTTTCCATAGGAACAGTTGTCAAGTATCGCCTTAGAGTTTCTCATCGTCCGCAGCCAACTCGAACGTACGATACTAGATCAAAAAGAAGAAAAGTAATGGAGAATTTTGATCAAGAGAATGCTGAACTTCGTAGTACAGTAACTACACTACAAGAGGAGGTAGAGAGACTCACGTCTTTGGTCAACTCATTTACACAAGAAAGTCAACAAGCGTCGGCGGTCAAAATCAACCAGCAACTTCAGAGGAGACTACTACTCCAGTATCAGCTGTCGCAGTCAGTAGTTCACCTTTCAGCATGCCAGAGGGCTATCCATGGGGAATGCCTTTCAACTTCGGCATAGGAGTTCGCCAACCGACTTCTCAAACAATCTCGCTTGACATACCTACTTTGCAGCAAAACTCTGCTTCACAGCGTGGAATAACTTTTCCACAAGTAACAATGTCGGTTTCTCAACCGATCATGTTGAACTTCGACTTAGTAGTGCACACTACCACGATGAAGAAGTTCATCACACCCAGAAAAACACGAACGCTCGTGGTTCAATGGAAAATCCGAGAACAGCTCCTTAAAATGCGAGAGATAAAAACAATTCAAGGGAAAGAATTGTTCGAAAAGCCGATCTTTGCTTAGTTCCTCGTAAGAATACGAAATTCAAAGTCCCCGACTTTGAGAAGTACAAAGGAATTCGTCTAAAGCCATCTCACGATGTATGCCAGAAAATGTCTACGTACAATGAGGATCATCACCGCTAATTCATTACTTCGGAAGTCTCACGGTGCCGCATGAAGTGGTACATGAGTTTAGACAAGACGAATATCCAAACATTCAACGACTTAGGTAAAGCCTTAGAATATAAGTTCAACTTGGATATGGCTCGATAGGGATCAACTTAGCTCCATGTCTCAAAAGGAAAGAGAGACATTTAAGGAATATCTGAACGATGGAGGGAAATTGCCCAAATTAACCCACCATTGGAAGAAAAGGAGATGACTAAGGTGTTCTTGAATACTCTTAACTCATTCTACTATGAGCGAATGATCGCTAGTGCTCCGGAGATTTCAACGAAATGGTAAGCATGGGAATGCGATTAGAAGAGGGTGTTCGAACCGTCGATTAACCAAGGAAGCAGGATCTTCTAGTGGGACTAGAAAGGTTGGGCGGCTTTCAAAAGAAAAAGAACATGACGTAGGAATGGTATCCAGAAACCACGTAAGAATGTCATCCAACAATGATGTTGCCATAGCACCACCGTCAACACAACTCGACGCAAGAATTGCTCCGCAAAAGCAAAATCAACAAACTCAACGGCCTCGTCAGCGGCTCGGCGGTTTAATAACCAAAATCGCGCCTCGGGTCACTCGGTTCGATCCGATCCCAATGCGTACGAACTTTACCCAAGCACTAATAGAAAGAAACTGACAGACAAGGTTACCACCTCCGGTTCTGGCGCCATGGTGGTACAAAACCGACGTATCTTGCCCTTTCCACCAAGGGGCACCAGGCCACGACCTCGAGCACTGCATCGCATTAAAGGCAGAAGTACAGAAGTTAGTAAGGTCTAATCTTCTTTCCTTCAAGAATACGAGCCCGAACGTGCAAGCTAATCCGCTTCCTAGTCACAGTGGACATTCGGTAAATTTGATGCTAAGAGATACAGACAGATACCTTGTCACCGACGTAAACTTAATCCGAGGAAACGTGGTGTATCTCCACGAAGTATACGGTGCAATGAGCGCTTTTGCCAAACACGATTATTCAGCTTGCAACATTTGCTCCAAGGATATTCAAGGATGTTCCACCATAAGAGCATATATCCAGCATTTGTTAGACATCGGTGATTTACAAATTCACAGAAACCGAGATGACCATGGCGTAAATACCGTAGGGCATTTTCCGCATGAGCTTTTAGTCTCAGATATCAACTCGGAAAACCCCGAAGTAAATGTCATCATCCCTTGTTTCAACATACCTGAGCATGTGGAGATCGCATACAATGGTTCCAGCATTCCAACATCTCCTTTGGTAATTTGCCTACCTGGTCCTGTTCCATACAGTTCTACCAAAGCAATTCCTTACCAATACAACGCAACCCTGATAGAGGATGGGAAGGAGAAACCCCTGCCTACGCTTCCAGCTAATGTCAATATAACAGAAATCGGACGAGTAACGCGAAGTGGACGAGTTCACGCTCCACTAGCACCAAGACCGCCTGTAGCTCCTGTTGTTAGACAGAACCCAGTTAGCATATCCGCTGAGAATCCTGCAACGGTTCCCATTGCTAACCCAAGCACAAATATTGGTTCTACTGATGGAACCAACATCAACTCAGACTTTGAAGAGATACTAAAACTGATCAAGAAAAGCGAGTATCGAGTTGTAGATCAATTGATGCAGACTCCTTCAAAGATTTCAATACTGTCTTTACTCCTTAATTCTGAAGCTCACCGAGAAGCTTTGATGAGAGTACTAGACCAGGCTTATGTGGATCACGATGTGACTACAGACCAATTTGGAGGGATCGTCTCCAACATAACAGCCTGTAACAATTTGAGTTTCAGTGATGAAGAACTTCCTGAAGAAGGGAAAGATCACAACTTAGCCTTGCACATCTCGATGATTTGCCAGTCATATTCCCTGTCCAATGTGTTGGTGGATACGGGTTCATCATTAAATGTAATGCCAAAAACGACGCTTGCTCGTTTAGCTTACAAAGGAACGCCAATGAAGTTCAACGACATAATAGTAAGAGCTTTCGATGGGTCAAGAAAGTCAGTTATTGGGGAAGTTGATCTCCCGATGACAATTGGTCCTCAGACCTTCAAAATTACTTTCCAAGTCATGGACGTCCCCGCTGCATATAGTTGCTTGCTAGGAAGACCTTGGATCCATGAAGCAGGAGCAGTAACTTCTACTCTCCATCAGAAATTAAAATTCACAGTCAATGGAAAGTTGGTTACTATCAGCGGTGAACAAGCTTTGCTTGTAAGCCATCTATCCAGTTTCTCTTTCATCACTGCTAATGACATTGAAGGGGCACATCTTCCCGAACGTCCATTAGAAGATGAATCTACTAAAAACAGATCATCCATCTCTTCATATAGAGAAGCGGCGCAAATGGTGAAAGACGGAAATACTCAAGGATGGGGACAAGTTATCAAACCTGTCAAGAATGAAATGAAAACCGGACTCGGGTTCACACCCGTATTCTACAAAAAGCAAGAGAAAGATGAAGCACTTCCCCTGATAAAGGAAGTATTTCACAGTGGAGGTTTCCTAAACCCTGTTCCACAAGAAGTCAATGTCGTAACCATTGAAGAAGATGAAGACGAGCCATCTGAATCTGAAGAATGGAGTACCTACTTGAATAGCCCTGAATATGTGTCTCAGGAGGAATCATATGCACCGACTGATCAATTCAAAGACATGTCCTTGCAGCGACGTGAAAATCCACCAGTCCCTGCTGAAATTTGGGATACCTTGGGAGAACCAAGTGGCAAATACGACTACATGGTGAAATACACTGCGCCAGAAAGCTCGAAAATCCGGATCGAAGATATCCAGCCTACAGGATGGGGTGATGACTTTGAATACCCTAGTCAGCCAGAGGTGGAATACTCATCTTCTCAACAGATCGAGATCCCAAATGAAGATCTCTGCTTCAACACATCTGTGGAATTCACCAAGCCAGATCCTGGTTATCACTATGTCAACATGATCACTGAAGATCAAGAGTATGACTCAGGATACGATGCGGAAAGCGTCGCCGATAACGAATCTCTGCATTCAGAAGACTGGAAGGAACATCCCCAGTATTCCACACAAAGATCAACAGGAAGTACCCATGCTATCTCCCATACTTCCCGATCTGTTAACCAAGAAGCGCCAGAGACAAAACAAAGGCCATCGTCCAAAGTCTTCAAAGCTCTCACCAAAGAACCAAGGTTTACTCGGGGTTAAACCAAGTGGAAAATTACCAGATTATCTCGATATCCAAGGCGTTCGCCACTATTGGAAACCTGTTGAAGTTAAAACTAATGTTCATAGCTCTAAGTAGTTTATCTTTGCTTTTTGTTTTGAACTCTCGCTTCGCCCAAAGCGAAGAGATGTTTTATAGGGCTTTAGCTTTTAAATAATTTCTCATTGTCTTGCCCAAGACGATTGAGTTTGTATTTTAGGGCTCTGTTCATATTGTGAATCATAAATAAAACGCGTTGTTTTGTTTCCACACTCTGTGTTTCTTTTCATTTTTTACCCTTTTCTGGAAATGATAATCCTAAAAAACACAGTAAAAATATCTCTTCAAAAAAAAAAAAAAAAAACTTTCTTTTAATCAAACATAAATCAAAATGCAGATGGACAAATCCATTGAAAGCAATAACTCTACGCTCTCTCCCAACTTTAAAATCCCCAGCAGCGTTGCTGAAGAGGAAGTTGAAGAAGAGATTCCAGGTGAAATTTCTTGACTACTTAAGCACGAGGAAAGGATCATTCAGCCTCACAAAGAACCTCTAGAAGCAATCAACTTGGGTTCTGAGGAAGATATAAAAAAGGTAAACATCGGAGCTTCACTCAACAGCAGTGTCAAAAGCAAACTGATAAACCTTCTCAAAGAATACGTTGATGTATTTGCTTGGTCCTACCAGGACATGCCGGGATTGGATACCCGCATCGTGGAACATCACCTGCCATTAAGACCGAATGTCAGATTAAAGCGAGGAGAGTTCATCTGAAATGGTGAGAAAATCAAAAGGAAGTTCAAAAGCACTCGTATTTGGTTTCCTTGTCACTCGAGTATCCTCAATGGCTAGCCAACATAGTGCCTGTCTCCAAAAAGGATGGAAAAGTCAGAATGTGTGTTGACTACCGGGATCTGAACAAAGCTAGTCCAAAAGACGATTTTCCACTACCGCATATCGACATGCTAGTGGATAGCACTGCAAAATTCAACGTCTTTTCCTTCATGGACGGTTTCTCTGGTTACAATCAGATCAGAATGGCTCCCGAAGATATGGAGAAGACATCTTTCATCACGCCATGGGGCACCTTCTGCTACAAAGTAATGCCATTTGGACTAAAGAATGCTGGCGCTACTTACCAGAGGGCAATGACTACTCTCTTTCATGACATGATGCACAAAGAGATCGAAGTCTACGTGGACGACATGATAGCAAAGTCTGACACTGAAGAGGAACATATAGACTACCTCTTAAAGTTGTTTCAACGACTAAGGAAGTTTCAGCTCCGCCTGAATCCTAACAAATGCACCTTTGGGGTAAGATCTGGAAAACTCCTAGGTTTCATCGTCAGTCAAAGAGGAATTGAGGTCGACCCTGACAAAGTCAAGGCTATTCAGGAAATGCCTACGCCGCGTACGGAAAAGCAAGTAAGAGGATTTCTCGGACGATTGAATTACATCTCGGTTTATCTCGGATGCTGCCACGTGGGCGATTTTCAAGCTTCTACGCAAAGACCAAAAGGTTGTGTGGACAGCTGATTGCCAAAAAGCATTCGACAGTATCAAGGAATACCTGTCGGAACCTCCAATATTAATCCCTCCAGTGGAAGGAAGACCGTTAATCATATACCTTACCGTACTAGAAGAGTCCATGGGCTGCGTACTTGGACAACAGGATGATAAGAAGGAGCATGCCATTTACTACCTGAGTAAGAAGTTCACAGACTGTGAAACTCGTTACTCCATGCTCGAGAAAACATGTTGCGCTTTGGTGTGGGCTTCCAAACGTCTTCGCCAATACATGATC